>JACEIK010001983.1:129459-168383 GCA_018107945.1 Datura stramonium
ATAGAAGCAGTCAATATTCTTGCAATCAACTTCTATGTTGGCGGCTATTACCAATTTACGTGCTAGAAGCTGTCAATATCGTATTGTGGACCACAATAGCAGCTGCCTATGTTTGAAACTTACAAGTGCCTAAACAAGGAGGTTTCTTAACTTCGGCATCTTGATCTGGGAATAAAGTGTTGGTGAAATTATAATTAGAAAAAAATAAAATTGAATAAAATAAAATATTTTCAAACTGAAACGTGAAAATTTTGTTTTTTTAAGGAGATTTAAGAGTATAACAGTAAAATTTTACTTGTCCAGTAGTAATTTTTTGATTTGTCTCCTTCAAGATACAACAGTCCAACAACACTGTATAGCTCAATAAACTTTAGATAAAAATTGAGTCAAAACTCCACAAAAAAAATACTTTATTTCAGCTAAATAAAACTCACTTTTCTACTCACTTTTTATGCACTCTATATTCTTCTATGTGAAGAGTTCTTCCTTATAATAAACTGAAAGAATATCGGTAAGTTATGGGAGAATTATGTCTTAGAGGTTACATAAGTTACGAGGCATAATGAAGTAGAATAATGAGCGAATCATGAGACAGAGGTTATGAAAAAAGTAATGATAACATTCATAGAAATAAACATTACTAAAAAACTATAATATCACATTTTGTAATATTAAAATGTCTACAAAATCCAATAATCTCTCACTCATTTTAATATTAAAGTAAGAGAGCTTATCAGCTAAAGGGAGACTATTATGCACAGTGAAGGTGTGCTCTACATTGTACCTTCACTTAGTAAAATAGTAATCTTTACTCTAGATCGTCGTGGTCTCAGACTTGAACTATGACTGCTTAAGGGAAATAAAATATCACCGGTTACACATAATAATCAAGATGTTGATATGAGCTTTAATAGCCAGCACATTACGATTGTGATATCCCGGTTTTCATGAGTGTTTTGAGAATAAGCTCTATTCTCATTGGAAGCGGTCAACTTCTACATTCACATAGGTGAAATATGTCGAGAGTGCTCCCATAGGTTTAACACCCCACTCATACGAGCTACAAACTTTCATTAAGAGTTTTTAAAAATCAACCTCCACAAATCATTATAGAAAAAAGGCACTCGCATCATAAGGAGGAAATAAAAAAAAGAATAATACATTTCACAATAAGTCATCATATGATTCATTTTTTCCATTGAATCTGGTTATAGAATCTCTATTCCCCAGGTTGGGTTTCCTCATATATGATTCATGAATTTATGGACTTCAATCTCATCTTTCTTGATGTGCTCCTTTCTTTTCTCTTGCTATCTTAGTCAGTAGATCTGCAAGATTATCACAAGATTTGACATAATCAACATTAGTGGTACCAATTATCAAATATGATCTCTCACGGTATTGTATTTTCTCCTTATGGGTCTGGATTTAGTGCTATAATAATGACTTTGAACTCCAACAATTGCATCGGTGCTATCGCAATGGATAAAAATAGAAAGAATTTTATTTTTCAAAATAAGGCGTTTGAAATAATAATTCTCTCAACTAATTCGCTTATTCACTAGCTGAAGCTAAAGCAATTAGTCCAGCCTTCATAGTAGAGTTAACATTAATTATTTGTATTTTTTGATTTCCAACAAATAGCATCACCGCCCAAAGTAAAATATAATCAGTAGTAGAACAAGAACCACTAGATAAAGTGTTCCAATCTGCATCAAAAAAACTTTCAAGTACAACAATATATTTTTTTTATAAAATAAGCCACTGATTTTTTCCTAATTAAATATCTCATAACTCTCATTATGGCATGTCAATGTTCATAACCTGGCTTGCTTGTAACTTACCAAGTACTCCTACTGCATATACAATATCACGCCTAGTGCAATCAATCACATATTTCAAACTTTCAATTAAGCTAGCATACTCCGTCTGATTTATCACATCATTTTCACTTTGTGCAGGAAACAAGTGAACACTTGAATCGAAAGGGGTACGACATGCTTGTAATTAAGAAAATTATATTTTTTCAATATTTCCTCAACATAATATGACAGGTCAATAAAAGTTTCATCACATGTTTTAATAATTTTTATTCCAAGAATAAAATCTGTCTCACCAAGATCTTTCATATCAAAATGGCTTCTAAGAATATTTTTAGTTTGTTTAATAATATTCATATTAGAGCCAAATATCAATAAATCATCAATATAGAGGTAACCAATAACATGTGAATTCTTCCAAAACTTATAATAGCTACACTACTATACTTGTTTGTTTTAAAATCATTTTAAATGATGCAAGAATCAAACTTCTCATGCCATTGCTTTGGTGCTTATTCAAGCCATATAGTGTAACGATCCGTATGTCATTATGAGGAAAAATAAACTTAGAATACTTGAGCGGGGCTAGACTATGGATAGAAAAGTGTTGTGGAATGAGCTAGTGAAAAATAGATTGATGTTGGGGAGCTACTAGTTTCGGGGGACCGCTGAACCATGGTAACGATTAGAGTTCTACTGTGATGAACCGAGAGAGCAACCGTTGGAACCGCTGTAGCGGCATCCTGACCGCCATAGTGGGTTTGCTACAGCGGAAAAGTGACCGCTGCAGCAGCGTTCTGACCACCATAATGGGTTCACTGTAGCAAAAAAGTGACCGCTGCAGCGACTGTGGAAATCAAAAAGTGAGTTTAAGTAAAATTTTAGGGGTTATACCCCATTATATTCAAAGCACGAAAATCCAAGAATTGAAGGTGATTTTTTCCCATAGCAGTTGATTTTTCTTCTCAAGGTAAGATTCTTAACTTGCTACCACTACATTTGATTTTGTAATCACCTAGTAATCTAGGGGTTCCTCTAATGGTGATTTTCTAGCAAAGAAACCCTAGGTTGATAGAACTAGGACTGAATCATGGGGAACTAATGGGAGTTTGATTTTAAATTTAAAAAGGGAGTAATGATAATTTTCTAATATGTAGTTCGTATAGAACGTGGTTCATGTAGAAATTGCGACCTAGAACTAGGTGAATTGGGAATTTACCCTTAATATTGATTTAAAGGGAAGGTTTTTGAGAGAATAATGTAGGGAATTGAGCCATGAGTTACGAAGTGGGTGGTGGTAATGGGTTGAACGGGGTGAGTTGATTTTCCCAAGACCCTTGTGTTGGTAGTAGATCATTGAATAGTGTTAAATTCTTATTTTAGACTTTGCGCGTTCGGAAGCTGAAAACTCATCACTCCCTTCATGGGAGAAACCTTTAGAAACTCCCAATCATCCACTTCGAACTTGAGTTCTCTCCTTCTCACATTGGCATAGGATTTTTGGCGACTTTGAGCCATTTTCAACTTGTCCCGTATGAGCTGAACCTTCTCCATAGCCTCATGGATTGAATCCGGTCCTATCATTGCAGCTTCACCAACTTTGAACCAACCAATAGGTGATCTGCATCTCCGCCCATAGAGAGCCTCAAACGGAGCCATCTGAATGTTGGAATGGTAACTATTATTGTATGCAAACTCAATAAGAGGCAAATGATCATCCAACTACCTTTGAAGTCAATCATGCATGATATCAACATGTATTCGAGAGTCTGAATTGTCCATTCCGCCTGACCATCAATTTGTGGGTGAAACACAGCGCTGAGCTTAACCTGAGTACCCAATCCTTTTTGAAACGACCTTCAGAACTGAGATGTAAATTGGGTACCTCTGTCTAATATGATGGATAAAGGTACTCCATGTAACCGAACTAGCTCTTGGATGTATATCTTGGCATAATCCTCCGCCGAATCCGTGGTCTTGATGGTCGAAAATGAGCGGCCTTGGTCAATCTGTCCATAACAACCCAAATGGAGTCATATTATCGTCGAGTGCGAGGCAACCCTGTTGTGAAGTCCATATTGATTTCTTTCCACTTTCAAGTAGGAATGCTAATATCTTGGAGCACACCTCCGGGTCTTTGGTGCTCGACCTTCACTTGCTGACAGTTCAGACACTTAGCCACAAATTTTGTGATGTCTTTCTTCATGCCATTCCACCAATAGACTTTCCGTAAGTCATGGTACATCTTGGTGGCACCTGATGGATTGTATATCTAGAACCGTGAGCTTCATGCAACATCCGGTTTCTCAAATCATCAACATCCAAAATACATAAGCGACCTTGGTATCGAAGCACACCATCCCCCCTTTGGAGAAGACCTCTACCTTCTGAATCTAAACGACCTCCTTTAACTTTACCAAAATAGGGTCTTCATCTTGCCTAGATATTACATAAGTCACCAAGGAAGATTCTGATCTGCTCTAAATAATAACCCCTCCATCGGTCAAATCAACCAACCGAACTCCCAACCTTGCAAGTTGATGCACATCCTTCACAAGCTCCTTTCTTCCCTCATCCACATGGGACACACTCTCCATAGAGAGTCTACTAAGTGTGTTTGCCACTACATTAGCCTTTCCTAGATGCTAAAGGACACTCATGTCATAGTCTTTGAGTAGCTCCAACCACCTTCTTTGCCGAAGATTGAGATCCTTCTGGGTAAACACATATTGTAAACTCTTATGGTCTGTAAACATATTCACATGGACCCCATACAAATAATGTAGCCATATCTTCAAGGAGAATACCACCGCCGCCAATGCAAGATCATGGGTGGGGTAATTCCTCTCATGAACTTTCAGCTCTCTAGAAGCATATTCTTTAACTTTGTCGTGCTGCATCAATACGCAGCCAAGTAAGATCCTTGAAGCATCACAATACACCACAAACCCATCGGTACCCTCGGGTAGAGTTAACACCGGTGCTAAAATAAGTCAGGTCTTCAACTCCTGAAAGCTTCTCTCACAAGCCTCCGACCATGGGAATTTCACCTTCTTTTGGGTCAATTTGGTCAAGGGTGCTGCAATAGATGAAAACCCCTCAACAAATCTCCAATAGTAGCTCGCTAGGCCCAAGAAACTCCTAATATCTGAAGGATTCACCGCTCTAGGCCAATTCTTCACCGCTTCTATTTTCTGAGAGTCCACCTATATGCTCTCACTTGATATCACATGGCCCAAAAATGCTACTTAGTTCAACCAAAAATCGCACTTGCTGAATTTAGTGTTACACCCCGTAAATTATTAACATATAGATGGCCTATTCACATGTTGGTTAAGAGTTTTAGAATGCCACACGTGCTAGAAAAGGCCTAGGGGAAGACCGAACAAGCGTCGCATCGAACCATCGCAAGAGGAGGCCGGGCAGACCGCCTCCGCGATGGCCAACGTGCCACGGAGGGGGTTGTCCAGGCCCAAGTATATAAAGCCCCCACATCATTTTAATTTCATTTTTCCTCATTTTTATTTCTAGAACAGTGGAGAAACAGAGAGGACGAAGGGTTTCTTTAAAATTCCTTCCATTTACGCCGTTAAACGCCATCCAAACTCAAAATAATCTCGGGTAGTGAAGTATAAAGCTGCAGGGAGCATTCCTGCGGAGTTAGTTTCGTGAAATTCGGCCGGCGAATTGTCATCCTACCGAGCTAAGGTAAGTAGAATTTCTCCAAATTAGTGTCAATATACTCCTATCCGTAAAGTGAGCATTTCTCCCTTCTGTACTTCCGAGAAATAGCGAGTTTTCGGTTGTTTTTCGATAAGTAAAAGTTTGGGCTATATATATATTTAAAGTAGCATTTTCTTCCAGAATATCGATGAGTTTAGTTCTAATTGCTATGAATATGAATGCAGTTGGGAGAAATAGCTGAAAATTAGCCGAGTTATGCCAGATACTCAGAAAGTTAACGGACAAGGTATGTAAAGCCAGTTTCTTCAGCAAGCTAGTAGTTCTAGTATAGTCAAATAGTTCAAGTGCCAGTAGAATGTTTCAGAAGCCGCATATTATGTTTAGTATGAATTTTAGTATAATGTTAGAAACATCATAATATGTGTAGAATGAAACTTACTAGAACAATATAAATCCTAGTAGGAAGTTTGAGAAACAGTACAACATGCCCAGTATGCAATCTAGTAAAGTACATCAGGATATTATCATGTTCAGCCGAAACATAGTAAAGCAATACAAGTGTCCGTAAAGTATTTCAGAAATAGAATAGTAACTTAATACGAACTTTAGGAAGCATGTTATAAATAGTAAATCATGTCTACCATGAAACTTAGTTACACAGAATGATTCTCAGCAGAAATATTATATCTTGTCTTAGTATCAGATTCAGCACAGCATGACAGAAATTATATAGATACCATTATCAGTTTCAGCATGTATTGTTCGCTCGCATGTATTGTATATATACACATTACTATCATTAGCTTCAAAAGATGTTTTATATACATACACATTATTATCATTAGTTTCAGCATGTAGTATACGTAGTTAGTATTAATAGTTGAGACCTCGACCGCATTATTTTTGGGCCGGGATTACCTAGCATTCATGACCGCCCTAGGTTACAATGTATCGACTCTTCCGCCGCAGGGCTGAGGATACCGCTCTACGAAGTGGCATTCCGTCCCCTAGGGATGAAGATGGGATGCCAGTTTCCATATTTTGCCTTGGTCGGCTTTTATACACTCCCCGTCGAGCGGTACGCCCTGGTGTTGATCCGGTGTGAGTCCTCCTGGACTCAGTACGCTATAATGGGCTCGGCCGGCCCAAGTGCATACCAAGGGATCGGCAGGACGCTTATAGTTATTAGAGGAGAGGGATGACCGGGGTAGGGGTATAGATTGCATGCTGTTGTACCTCCCTAAGCCATGGGGGGCTCTGTAAGGTTTATGTGTGCTATGCTATGTTATGTTATGTCAGATACGCCATGTTATGTTAGTTATGAGTAGACGTACGCGAATGCCACGTTAGCAGGTATGACTCCTACCCTTCCAGCATAGTTGAGGACAGGCTTAAATTCATACTTTCAGTCGGCTATAGTCTATTTCTTTCATTTCGCTCTACCTGCTATATTGCTTTTCTTCGCTTATTTTTCGCAATTACTTTGTATACTCGCACTCGCGGGTACCGACACCCGTTTGGGGCGCTGCATTACTTTCCTGCGCAGGTACTGATAGACTCCAGAAGCTGATCCCTCGTGATTCTAGCCATACACGTAGAGTCATCACCCGTCATCCCAGCTAGACAACAGAGGTTTATTCCTTTTTCTTTGTTGTACAAGCATGGGTAGGTCAGCCCTCTGTCCTGACCAACTTATCAGTATTCTTAGAGGTTTGCAGATTGTACATTCCTTGTGGTTAGTCAGCCGGTCGTGGTGAGGCCGTGTGTATGTTTTGTAGTTTGTTTGTGATGGCCGTGTGGGGCCTTATTCGCTATAGTGGTGACCTTGCCTGCCACGTAGCTGTTTAGCACTTTTATTTATTTATTTAGAAATAACTTAGACAGCATGGTGGCCTTGTCGGCCCCCATAGGTTCCTAATTAATTCAGTTGTTTTTGGGTAGTCGTTGTTTGCTTAGTGGTGGCTATAGGCCTAGTCGACCGAGGCCGTATTTACAGCCTATATTGCCCGTTGTTTTCTTGAATCTCAGATGAAAAGCCGCCCTGGCACCAGAAGTGCTTAGGCTCAGCTAGCCAGAAGTCCAGGTCCTAGTAGGGCACAGGTGCCAGTGATGCCTCCCAAGGTGAGACGTGACAAACTTGGTATCGTAGCCTGGCCGCATTCCAAAGGAGTCCGGCAAGCCGTGCTAAGTGTAGTCTTGTCTATGGACGTGCGTGCACCACATGCTATAGACAAGAGGCTGCAAGGCATTATAAGATGGTTACTCTTTTCTTCTTATTCAGTGGTGCTATAGGAGCGGCACAAGATAGGGTTGAGTCCCTAAAACTTATCATACTTTGGGTTATAGATACAAAGTCGATCAACGACACCCTATCAGCTGTGTAGAGAAGATTGGATATAGCAGCGTAAGAGGCACCAGCCAGTAGCAGGGCAACTAAGCAGCAGGAGGAGTGTATCAGGACCTCCTAAAGGTGATACCTATACCAATAGTATCCCCAAGATATTTCTATAACTTCTATAGGAAGTCGAAGCATAGCGTATATAATGGAAGTTGGGATTTATTTGTTAGATATATAAGATCCGACTAAGATGACGATAATATTAGATTGTCGCATAGATGTGAGAAAGAGAGGGAAATGCAGGATTCCCACCCGCCATCCTTTCGATGTGGGTACGCCTCCATGCTGTCTTCATTTCCGTTGTAAGTAAGAAAAGGCTATTCTTACCTCTTAGTTTTGATTCCAATTACGCAAAGGGCATAATGATTGAGGCGATGTTGCCCAAAGTAAGCAGTAAGTGAAGACGGATTGATTGATTCCAGAAAGTGTTAGAAAGAGTAAGGAGCCCTATGATTACGTAAGCTGTGCAGACCTTCATGGTAACAAGTCGCCAGAAATTTGTGCAAGACCACTAGCTTACTAGAAGTGGTGTAAAAGACTCCGTCGGTGATGAACTCCCGATAATAGTTGGGTTCGAATCGTAAAAGGCCAAGTCCACCATAACACGCTTAACAATCTACAGATATACCTCGAAAGATATTAGCTAGGATTCACTTGTGATATCGAAAGGTAGGGAGGTCATATGACCGACGTGGTCCGACCGCAAGCTTTCGAAGAAGTATAAGTTGAGACTTAACTAACCTTATTAACAATGTAAGGCAGGTACCTTGAACCCAAAGCTCAACTTAAGCAAGATAAGGGGAAGAAGCCAGAATGGCTTTATTTTGGAGGGGAAATTAGAATCACCTTCGCATTGGGAGAATATCGTGTATTATGACTAAGCCTTGGACTAACAGTTAAGAGACAAAGAAGATTGCAGTCTAGAATGTTGCGGTAATGGCCCGCCACGGAGAAGGTAAGAGGGTGTCGACCCGAGACTCTAATTTAGTGTGGCCTAGAGGCAAGGTTCACCGTATAGTCATGGCCCTCAATATAATGAGAAAGAAGCCACAAGGTTCTGAGGTTGACCCCATGTTGTAAGAGTGGCGAAATTTCAACTAGCAGATCATAGCTAAAGTGTATGTTCTTGTTGCTTACTGCACGGGGTACGAAAATCCAATGAAATGATACGAGAGGACAAGAGATATCATTAGACCGTAGAAGCAGTATATCATGTGCAGTATGAAATTCAAAAGAAAGCATGTCGTAGATTATGTACTACTACAAAATTCAAGATGTAGTGTACAGGTGTTAATATATATATATATATATGCAGATATCGATATGTCAGAGTAGCTGCTAATAGGGTTACAAATACACGTATTCTCGGGGTTAGCCGCTAGTAAGTATATACGTATTGTAACACAGACCTCGCCAAAAAGGGGGCAATGTAAGTGTGATTCGCGTATGAAGCCATAGGAACTTTTTCAGTTTTCAATTTATTGAGTTAATGGACTTCTATGCTTGTTGCCGCATCTAGACTCGAAGTTCACAAGAGTTAGTAGTCTGAATCGTGTGGATGATGATACTGGCGCGTATAGATGGCTCCAATGACCAGCCGGGCGCCCGTATTACTAGGGAAGCATTCCTAAAGACCGCAACGTTAGCGTATGTGCCGTAACCATAAATAGAGACCGAATAAGCATATTCTAGAGGTTGGGGCAACATCAGAATTCTCCAAGAGGCCGAGTTGTCGTACATCATTTTTCCAAACTTTGTAGGTGAGTCGCCTTTAGTCAACCTAGCAGCTTATCATGTAGAACACCCCGCAAGTCAGTCAACCAGCCATCCCAGTCGACAAAACCCATGGGTACCTCAGGGTCCATATCGCGTATGTGACAGACACACCCCAAATTTATCTCGTAAGCATATCTCGATGGGCGTGAGTCCTAGGAGAGGGCCGCATTTACTAATCGTCATAGGACTCAGAATTTCCTAGAACAACAAGATAGATCCGAGTGATACAATGCATAAGGAATTGGTAGTACTGTCGCACAAGTGTTTACTAAGACAAGGAAATCGTTAGGTTCCCTATGAAGACCTGTGGGCCGATCGCCCTCGAGGGTAAGTTCACTAAGCCCAAATGAGATTTCTACAGCTTGTCCAATTAGAATAACAAAACAGCTACCTGTCCACAACTCGCAGTTATACATGAGCATGCCCGAGTAGGACGTTTAGAGCATTGTTAGACTACTTCGCATTCGGGTCATTCAGCCCACTATTTAGTTGTCTTATAGTTATTTAGCGATTATTAGAGATCATGATCACTATCGGGATTCTCTCGATCGATATGTGCATATGGTGTGCAGACAGCCGTACAGATTATTCCAAACAATGAGTAGCATTAGCATACGACCTGTATGGGCCGATAAAGCTCTATCTATATAGAGAGATTACTTTTCGGGCTCCGTATGATAAATCGCATGACCATCAATTACATGCCAATTTCTCTAAAGGTGAACCGTCAATTTAGTAGTCTTTGGTAACATCGTGTCGGAGGTTGGTATACGTATAGATGTACACAAAAATAGAAGCGCTGAAAACATGGCCTAGACCCTACCTCACTCCGACCGAGGCACGCAATTTCCTCGGGATTAGCAGTGGTACTAAAGAAGATTTGTTGAGGGATTCTCCACCATAGCGGCACCTCTGACTAAGTCGACGCTTAAAAAGCAGCAGAAGTTTCATGACCTGAGGCACAGGAGCGCAGTTTCAGAATTTGAAAGATATGCTGACCTCCGACCTAAAGGTTAGCATTGCCTAAGGTACGCGAGGGTTATGCAGTTTATTTACGCTCTGTGGTTGGGTTAGGATGTGTTGTGCTGCAGCATAGTAGCAATTGCTTATGCTTCCAGACTGCCGAGGAAACACGAAAAGAATGTCCTACCCATGACCGGGAACTAGCCGCAGTGATCCACGCCTAAAGATAATGGAGACATTACTTGTATGGAATTCATGTTGATACTTCACTCCATCATAAAAGTCTACAATATGTCATCACCCAGAAAGAGTTGAATTTACTAAGTGCTATTACGGTTGGAGTTGTTGAAAGATTAGATGTAAATATTCCGCATCACCCAGAAGAGCCAACATAGTAAAGCATGCCCTTAGCCGTAATTTAATGGGGGAGTTTGGCGTACTTGCAAATGAGCAAAGGGGGAATTGGCCCGAGAAATACACCAGTTACTGCTAGTCGTTCGTGTGAAGCGGAAACAAGAGGACACCGTAGCTGAATCCGTAACACCGTAGTGTCGTCATTAGTTACGTGGAGGTAAAGGAATCCAAGCAGATGAAGATTCTCGACCTAGTTCAAATTTAAAGACTGAGTTTCAACAAGGGAAAAGCAATCGGATTTTGTAATTGAGGATGAAGTGTTGCGATGTAAAGGCCGCCTTGTGTTTTAGATATTTCGTGATCTCGCCACAGATATGAGCGAGGCACATTACTCCCGCTATTCTCTCCACCCAAGCGCGACAAAAATGTACCACAATATTAAAGAAATCTACCGGTGGCCAAGTCTGAAAAGGGAAATAGCAGACTCATAGCCTAGTGTCCTAATTTCCAAACAAGTAACTAACACCGTAAACCAAAGGGATTGACTCAAGACATAGTTGTGCTTCTTTTGAAAGTGGGAAGTGAGAATATGGATTTTTATAGCAGGATTACCCCATACCGCACATAGAAATGACTCGATTTGGGTAATTGCTGACAGATCGATTGCAATCCGTCCACTTTCGCAAGAAGGGCTACTTCTTCCCAAGATTATGCCGAGTTGTATATCGAGAAATATCGAATGCACCTGTTCCGCTTCCATTATCTTTGACAGAGGGGCGCAATTCACAGCTACCCTTGCCAATCATTTCAGTGAGGTCTGGGACACAGATAATCTCGAGTACAACATTTCACCCGTACAGATGGGCAGGCAAACGCACTATTCATACGCTGAGGATATGTTACGAGCGGTGTGTATTGGACTTTGGGAGGTGGATATGAACACCTACCACTTATTGAGTTTGCCTATAACAATAGTTACCACTCAGTTGTCTAGATGGTTTCACGAGGCTTTGTATGGGCGAAATGCACGCCGCTGACCGGTTTGAAGTAGAGAGCAGGCCGATTGGGCCTATATTATTCATCGGCCGAAGAAAAGGTAAAAGCTATCGTAGAACGCCATCGATCGCTCGTAGCCACCAGAAATCGTATGCCGATGTGCAGCACGTAAAACCCGGAATTCTAATGTGAATGACTGTGTTTTTTGAATGTTTCTCCGATGAAAGGGGTGATGAGATTTGGCAAGAAAGGCAAGCTCAGCCCAAGATTTGTTGGGCCTTATCGTATCCGCCGAAGAATAGGCCAAGTAGAATATGAGCTGAACTTGCCTCCAGAATTAGAGTCCTGCTCATCCAAGCTTTCCACGTGTCCATGCTGAGGAAGCTATATGAGACCCTCCGTAGTTGTCCGCCAGATGTCCAAAGCATGAGGAGTCGGGTTATGAAGAGGTTCTAGTAGCCATACTAGACAGGAGAATTCACAAAGTTGAGAACTAAAAGATATTGCTTCTGTCAAAGCATTATGGCGTAACAGAGCCGGTAGAGGAAATAACTTGGGAAGTAGAGGAAGATGTGAAAGTCGATATCCTCGCTATTTCAGTACTTGGGTTGATCGAGGTATGTTGTTATTAATGTTCCTTTATATTCACGTGCAAAGGTGACATGTTGACTTAGCTTAATGAAATGAATGTTATAGCATTATGTGAAGTACTTATATTGGACTTTTCTGAGTTTTGTGATTTTGAGATAGTCCATATTGGCTGTGGGAAACTCGATTTTTTTTCAAGGATAAGCGTAGCAAGTTAAGATCCTTGCAAGTAGAAGTTACATTCGAGGATGAATGTTCATAAAGGGGGAGGATGTTACACCCCATAAATTCTTGAAATATAGACGGCCTATTCGCATGTTGGTTAAGAGTTTTTGAATGTCACACGTGGGCAGAAAAGGCCTCAGGAGAAGACCGAACAGTTGCCGCATCAAACCATCGCAAGAGGAGTCTCGGGAAGACCGCCCGCGATGGCAACGTGCCACAGAGGACCCCTCTACGATGGCCAACGTGCCACGGAGGAGGTTGTCTAGGCCCAAGTATATAAAGCCCCCACTTCATTTTAATTTCATTTTTCCTCATTTTTATTTCAATGCTGGAGAAACAAAGAGAGGACGAAGGGTTTCTTTTTTAAATTCCTTCCGTTTACGTCGTTAAACGCCGTCCAAACTCAAAATAATCTTGGGTAGTAAGTATAAAGTTGCAGGGAGCATTCCTGCGGAGTTAGTTTCATGAAATTCGGCCGATGAATTGTCGTCCTACCGAGCAAAGGTAAGTAGAATTGCTCCAAATTAGTGTCAATATACTCCTAGCCCTAAAGTGAGTATTTCTCCTTCTCAGATTTCCAAGAAATAGTGAGTTTTCGGTTGTTTTTCGTTAAGTCAAAGTTTGGGCTATATATATATATTTAAAGTAGCATTTTTGTTCCGGTAATATCGATGAGTTTAGTTTTAATTGCTATGAATATGTATGCAAACTTGGGAGAAATAGCCGAAAATTAGCCGGTGCTACGCCGCATACTCGTAAAGTTAACGGACAAGGCATGTAAAGCCAGTTTCTTCGGCGAGCTAGTAGTTCTGCATAATCAAATAGTTCAAGTGCCAGTAGAATGTTTCTTTTGCCGTATTATGTTTAGTATGAATTTTAGTATAATGTTAGAAGCATCATGTTATGTGTAGCATGAAACTTACTAGCACGATATAAAATCCCAAGCAGGAAGTTTCAGAAATAGGTACAGCATGCCCAGTATTTAACTTAGTAAGGTACGTTAGATATTATCGTGTTCAACCGAAACTTAGTAAAGCAATACAAGTGTCCGTAAAGTATTTTAAATAGAATAGTAACTTAATGCGAACTTTAGAAGCATGTTAGAAATAGTAAATCATGTCTACTATGAAACTTAGTTACACAACATGATTCTCAAAGAGAAATATTATTATATCTTGTCTTAGTATCGTATCTGTGCACAAAGATGACAGAAATTATATAGATACCATTATCGCCTCAAAGATGTATTGTATATATACACATTACTATCATTAGCTTCAACATGTTTTATATACATACACATTATTATCATTAGTTTCAGCATGTAGTATACGCAGTTAGTATTACTAGTTGAGACCTGAATGTATTGTTTTGGGCTGGATTACCTAGCATTCATGACCGCCCCGTGGTTAATAGCTGTATCGACTCGTCCGCCAAAGGGCAAGGACAGGCCAGTTCTACTGAGGCATGCCGACCCCTAGGGGACGAAGATGGGATGCCGCTTCATATTTTTCCTCTTTTTTGGTCAAGCTTTTATACACCCCCTGCCGACGGGTACGCCTGGGGTAAAGCACCAAGAGTCCTTCGACCTGTGTACATTTATAGTCAAGGGCTTAGTGGCCCAAGTGCATACCTGGGATCGAGTATAGGATGCTAATAGTTACTAGGGGAGATGGGATGACCGGGCAGGGGTATAGATTGCGTGTTGTTGTACCTCCCGGCTTATGGGGCCGAGTAAGGTTTATGTGTGCTATGCTATGTTATGTTATTGTATTGTTGGGCGTTATGTTAGTTATGAGTAGACAGACAGTAGAAATGCCAATGCTACCGTAGTACGACTCCTACTCCTTGCAGCATAGTTGAGGACAGGCTTAAATTCATACTTTCAGTCAGTTACAGTCTATTTGTTTCTATTTCAGTTCTATCCGTTATATTGCTTGTCCTCAGTTATTTTTCAGTACTGTTTTGCATACTTAGTACCAGTGGTACTCGATCGCTGGGGGCGCCGCATTACTTTCCGCAGTACTCATAGACAAGGAGCCGATCCCTCGTGGATTCTAGCCAGCTCACAGAGTCATCAGCTCCTGTCATCCAGAGCTAGACAACTAGAGGTTTATTCCTTTTCTTTGTTGTACAGTATGGTAGCCGGGGCCCCGTTCCGACCAATCCTACGCATTCTGGGAGGCTTGCATTGTACATTCCCCGTGGTTAGCTGCACCTGCCGTGTGAGGCCGTGTATGTTTTAGCTTGCTTATGATGGCCGTGTGGGCTCATTCAGTTGGTAGTGGTGACCTTGCCGGTCACGTAGCCGTTTAGCACTTGTTTTTTTGATTCCAAATAACTAGACAGCATGTGGCCTTGTCTGCCCGCATAGGTTCCCAATTAATTCAATGTTTTGGGTAGCTGTTTTTTGCTTTCTGACAGTGGCTATAGGCCCAGTCGGCCGGAGGCTGCATTACAGCCATAGCCCGCCATTTCTGGAATCTGTAGTTAGAGCCAGCCCGGCACCGTAAGCGCTTGCTTCCTACCACACAGCCCAGTCCTAGTAGGGCACCAAAGGCCATCTTCCCAAGGCGGGGGCGACATTTAGCATATAATTAAGTGATCCTGAGAGTCTGTAGCACCACACCTCAAATGAGGGTATGCTCCTCCTCGCTCTGAGAATATATCAGTGATGTCACCACAAACACGCATCACTAACATATCCAAGTATGGCCTGAACACCCTGCTCATCAAGTCCATAAAAGTACAGAGCATTCATTAGTCCAAATGACATAACTACAAACTCTTAATTACCATACCGCATCCTGAAGGCTGTCTTCGTGATGTCGCTCTCCCGAACTCGAGCTGATGGTACCCTGATTCGAGATCTATCTTCAAAAGCACTTGGCACTCGCTAGTCAAAACAAATCATCAACTCGGTATAGAATACGCATATGGTGGTGACCTTGTTCAATTGCCGGTAATCAATACACATATGAAGAGAACCATCTCTTTTTCAAATAGAACTGTGCAATCTTATGAGGATTTGCTCGCCCACTAAACCCATCAAAAAAAAAAATCCTTCAATCAGTTTCTAACTCTTTTAGCTCGGCCAGAGCCATTTTGTAGGGAGGAATAGATATAAGCCGGGTACGGAAGAAGGTCAACACCAAAATCAATCTCCTGCTCAGGGAGGGATTCCTGTAGATCATCTGGGAAGACTGGATACTCACATACCACTTGAACCTGGATCGATAGTAGGAGTCTCGGGACTCAGATCCGCAACCTCAACTAGATGATACACATAACCTTTGGAGAACATCTTTCGACCTTAAGGTAGGAAATGAAATGACCTACAGGCACAGCTGAAATGCCCTTCCATTCTAAGACTGGCTCACCCGAAAATCTAAACTCTAATGTCTGCCTTGAAGAATTAATCGAGGCATAACATGTAAATAGCCAATCCATGCCGAGGATAACATCAAAATCAGTCATGGCTAACTCTACTAAATCGCTTAAGGTGACTTTCCTTAAAGACTGTAACCGGGCAAATTTTATATACCCAACTAGCTACAACTGATTCACCCACTAGAGTAGAGACTGAGAAGGCTGCCCTGGCTGCTGCCTCTGGACCGACCCAAACTACTAGCCACACATATGGTGTCACAAAGACAAGGCAGCCCCCGGATCTAACAAAGCATATACATTAAGATGGAAAACTCGTGAACATACCAAGACTACATCCGGATACCGCTCCCCCGACGAGAGGCTAAGGCATACACCCGCTTTGCGCTGGCCGCCACTTGTGCTAGCAGATGCCCCCGCTATGTCGGCGGCGTGGAACTGTCAACTGAAACTGGCCACTCCCCTTATGGCCCGTTTAGCCGGGAAATCTTTGAGCATATGCCTAGGATTTCCACACCAAGCAAGCACTGCATCAAGCCAAGCACTGAACCATGTGTCCCCGACCACACCACAGTGTTGATGATGGAATATGTGGGCCTGGGCCGCTATGACCCCTAGAGCCCGATGCTCGCCCTCGGGTCGTTTCTAGGTCCGATGGCACACTCAACACTCGGAAAGCCGGGCTGAAGATCCCCGGTGGGTCCGTTGTCGGTACCCACCATCTGACCTCGGTTGAGAGAATCTATAACTATCACCCTCGCCCTCTTGACTCTCTCTCTCTCATATGCACCTCCTTCGCCCGCTGGGCATAGTGGAAACTATTCGAGGGAAATCCATATCCCGGTGAGCATAGCAGCCCGCAATCCTTGCCCAAGTACCGCCACTCCATGAACAAACCCGTTTACTCGCTCTCTCCGATCCACCACTAACTCTAGGGCATACTTTTCTGAAAAAAAGAGTGAAAACTCCCAAGGGCATATTCTTGCACTGTCATTTTTCCCCGCTGAGATTTACGAACTCAAACCGCTTCAACTCCCTCATCTCACGAGGGAAGAACCAATCCAAGAAAGCAACATGGAACTCCTCCTGGGGCGACAGGACCTGCCCCTGTGGCCCTACTATCTTTCCACTGTCGGAACCATATAAAGTACCCTTTTAACCGATATGAGGCGAACTCAACACACCAAATCCATTCACCCCCATGGACCTGGTGATCTTCCTGACCTCATCAATGAACTCATGTGGTCCTTATCTACTTTTTACCCAAGGAACCGGGAAGGTTCATTCTTAGGAAATCCTGCACTCGAGCTGCCGCCGTGTTTCCATTTTGTGAGACAGCCGCGCCACCGCTCGCTGGTTGACCCGATGTTTAAGGCTTGCACTAGCATCTCGAATAGGTGTCCCCGAATTCATCATGGGCAACCGACTGTGCATGGTGCTCCTGACCGGTGGGCTTTTTGTCGGCCTACCTCCATTGCCATCCTTATGGCCATTTCTATTTCCATTCCTCCTACCGTTAACTCGCTGGGTGCCATGGTTCCGCAATTGGAAATAGCACAAGTTAGAAGGATAGGAGGCATTTCATCGCACGACATAGATCATGAAAGGGAACATTTCCTAAACGTTCATAGCCTCTCGTCATAAGTGTGGCGCACTTCACACCCATGAAGAAGAATTCATCATCCGCGGTTTCGCACTCCTAGGACACTTCAAAACCTAGCTGGTCTCGATACCAAGTTTGTCATGACTCGAACGTAGGACCCGAATCGAGACATGGGACAAGGAACCCGAGGACTCCAAGTCGACCCATTTCATGAAGATACATCTAACTTAATCATAAAAAGTGGAAGATCAACACGATAAACTTAGCGGAAGTCTCAAATAAGCATAACATCATAAATACACACAAATTTGAAGTTGATTACATTCTATGTCCGAAAAAGCCTATACCGATGAGTTGATGGGACAAGACCCCAACTAACTCGGTAAGTCTGAAATCGAATACATAATGAAAATGGTGAGCATGGTCCCTGGAGATGAGGACTCACCAACAATTGTGGGATGCTAACTTTTAAAGGCTTGTTAAGGACTAGGCCGAGTCTCGAGTATCTGGCCTGATCTTGGGCATAATTGCATGCCCAAGTGCTACTTTATAACTCGCCTTAGTCTTGTTTATCTCTTATTTATATACATTCTCTTGTGATTTTATGTAAATGTGAATATATACTAACCAACATGATTAGTTCTTGTTTTTGAAGGTAAATAACGCATTTGAGGACTTAATCTATGATTTGGTGAACTTGAGGAATGATATCGGGAGCGATACACCAAAGTCGGGGAACAAAATGAGGGATCATCAAGGGTGCCGTGGATGGGGCATTCCCCGTGTCACTGAGCCATCACGGCAAAGCGTTCTCGCCTCCGTGATTTAAATTGGGCAATTTCTAGAGGGCTTCCGCGATACTCTGTGTCACGGAGGCCGTGCTCGCGATACACTCCGTGTTTCACGAAGGTAGTGCTCCGCGACACTCCATGTCACAAGAGTGCTTCTCTCGCGAGCACACTCCGCGGACACGGAGCCACTCCACTTCGGGCTAAATAGTTTCTTTTTTCTCATTTACTATAATAGAGAACCCTTAGCTCCTAAAATCGCTAGTCGCGATTTTATTCTGAAACCACCTAGGAGTGAAGGAGAAGTGGAGAACCCCATCAGGGTTCATCAATTTCATCTTCTCTTCTACCAATTTCTTGTAAGTATGTTACTTTAACAATGTTTCTTGTAATTTTATGAACTTGAGTGGCTAGAACCCTTCCTCTAGGGTTGAAGCCATGAGTTATGATTGTGTTTTTACGAATTTGTTTTTGGAATTAAGTTATTGTTTTTTGTTGTTTTTGTCTTGCATTCTTAATTATGGTTGTTTTTATGATTGAGCACCATGAAAACACACACGTTACGCGTAGGTAAATGCTTGAGAAAGCAAACCTAGGCAAGAACATAAGAATGTAGGAAGCAAGTTCTTGTCTTTTGATAAGATTTGTGGTTAGGATAGGAATATACTACCTCCTGGCTTGGTTGATAAAATGGGAATATAGAAAGACACCAACTTAGAATCGTACTCCACCACTTGTAGGAGTAGCTGCGAAGCTAAGTTTGGTTAAATGGCTAGAGGTACGGAAGTACCCAAATCAAGGGCATAAACCCCATAAACCACATCCACGTAGTGAATTGCCCACTAACTAGAAATGACATCCTCGCTCAACGATGTAGTAGTGAGGCTAGTTTGTCGTGGTTTAGAGGTTCGAAGACCATGAACATGCAATTTTAATTATGTGAGACGACAATTAATAGTTTCATACTTAAACCATTGCAAATCATAGTATCGCATGATTATCCGGCTTTAATTCTAGTTGCTCCTTGGATAAATTTTGAGTATTTCGTTGACCACATCTAGACTTAGTTAAATTTCTCTAAAAGTCTATGACTCAACACCTCATTATTTAATATCACATTTGAACTTGATAATTAGCCAGAATTGGTCCAGTCCCTGTGGGTTCGGACATCCGGCTCTTAAAAAGGCCATTGTATTACTTGTACGACCCGTACACTTGGTGTGGCGCATCAAGTTTTTGGAGGCCGTTGCCTGAGACTCGGCGAAGTTTAGTGAATTTTTCTATTTTTGTGTGATTTTTAAATTTCCTTAAGTGTTGATACACTTTGTCTTAGTCTGACTTATTGTAGGTGACAGGTTGTCTTGCTGAGATGGTTAAGAATAGAGAGCTAGGAACCGTTGCTTGAACCTGAACGTCAAATTCAATTTCAAAGGAGAGTAGCTCTTGAGAAAAAGTTTAAAAGAATTCAAGAAAAAGGGTACAACAACACCCACCAGACAAGCACAATCATCACTGAAAGCAATGGCAGCCAAACCAGTTCGCGAAGTGGCAATCCCACAAGCGACGAATGTGAACTCTAGTATCCGTAAACCGGAACCTGGAGGGAACTTTGAATTGAAACAGTAACATGGTGCACTGGGTTACATTCTGTGGTCAATTCACCGGGATGGCACATGAGGACCCGCAGCGTACCTACAGAGCTTTGTAGAGATTAGTGACACTTTCGTTCCCACCGGAGTGTCCACAGACTAGGTCCGACTTATCCTCTTCCCATTCTCATTGTTGGGAGAGGCAAAGAGGTGGTTGGAAGTCTCAGCCACCTAACTCCATAACTTCTTGGGATGATAAAGGCTTCAGTTGGTGAAGAAGTTGGAGGAAGAGAGGAAGCTGTTTCCTCTAAAATATCAAAAGAAAAGGAGATGGTTCTCGAAAGGGAACCCGTGCATGAGGATGTCCCGAAAAGGATAGTTCACGTTACGCCGCGACGTAGTAAATAAGGCGCCGCTTGGGAAGTAACCCAAGGGTACACTACAGGTACAATTTGTGATTTTTGTTCGTGCTTGATTTTGTTTATTTTCACGTGTTTGTGTTTTTTGTGGAATTTAAGCACAGATGGAGGGAAGTCTGAGTACCCATGGAGGAGGAAGCTAACAAGTATGGAAGAGAAGAAGTGTGGGTCAAACACCCACTTGTGAAAACTTGAAGAAAAGCATGTTGTTAGCTAGGCATAGAGGTCAGTGGAGTATTTCTCACCCTCTTTAAATTGGGGACTTGAGGCTATGGGGACATAGCATGATTCAAGTGTGGGGTGAGGAATTTCAAAAATGTTGTGCTTAATGATTTTTGGTGAATTAGTGCTTGGGAAAAATATTGAAAGAAAATTTTTGAATTAAGCATGACTTCATCACCCGTTGGCTTTCTTCGGTTCTTTTCCGATGGGGGCCTTTGAACCGAAGAATAAAATTTTTTTCTTTGTCTGTATATAATGTTTTTAGTCATGCAGGGGAGACTATTTTGGGTGATGGATGGATGACGACGCCTTGAGGAAATTAGTCAATAGGTTTTCGTAGCTAATTGATGGCTTGAGGCTCTTGTTATGTGTTATACATGATTGTAAGATACAAGTGTGGTTAGTGTTGAAGCATGTGAGAAGTGTATAACTTTGTTTGAGACACTAGGCTCTTGAATTTGGACTCGATGTGATTGAAGCTTAATTTCGAATTCGTGATTGAATGAGTAAAGGTCCGCCGAATGTGTTGTGAATTGAGCATGTGCTGAGAGTGTATGTTTTTAGAATATTCCATGCTATTGTAATGTCTAGAAATTATCTGTGTATATAAAACGAAATGACGGATGTAGAGTGTAGGAAATGATTTAGGCATTTATTTGAATGAGCCAAATATTTAATCCTCACTTTACCTACCTTGAATATTTAACTTAAAGTTAGCCCCATTGAGCCTTAAGCCTATTCTTTTGATAGCTACCATTATAAGCTTAATCCTTTTCTTTCATTAGCCTTGAATTTGATCCAAACTCCCAAGCGCTTAAGTGAAAATTCCAAAGAGTGAAGGGAGTGAGAAGCAGCATGAAAAGAAGGAAAAGGTAGCGCTTAGAAAGATGAGAAAGGTCAAGGGTGCACGTGTTTGAAAATGCTTGATTACTGGTAGGGAGTAAGAAAATAAATGAATGAAAAAGTTGCGTAAGTACTCCTTACTAATAAGCTGAGTGTACTTAAAGAAATGGGAACAAGAAGAAAATATTCGGATTGAAAAGAATGAGGAGGAAGTAAGAGAAGAGATGTCCTTAATGAATGTTGATGTATTAAAAGCGTTTGAAGATAGCCACTATTACTAGCCAGAATAGTACCTACCCGTCCCTTAGCTTACATTACAACCCATTAAGTCCTACTCTTGATTTTACGTTCATACATCCTTAAATTAGTGGAGTAAAACACTAAGGGGGTTTATTGTTCACTACATGATGCATGTGAATTCTTTGAGAGAGCGAGCGTAATTCTATTCATATACCCATACATGCTGGGTGATTTGAAAAATTTTGTGAGTGAGAAAGGGGTAACTCTCTTGTTGTGAGGGCACATGTTTAATGAGAGATAACATTCATGTCAGATTTCTTGATCGCCTGATTTGCATGAGTTTGTTAAGATTGAGAGTCGATTCTGTAGGTTAGGAAGTCTTAATGGAGTTGTATATCATTTCATTGATGAAATCATGCATGCTCTAGTTTTAACTTTCTATCTTAAATAATCATTATATCCATAGCTTGGAATTATCTTGCTAAATAGCTATGTGAGTCTTCATGCATGAGATGTAAAAGCTTTGTTCGAGGACGAACAAGGCTTAAGTGTGGCTGTGATCTTGGGCATAATTGCATGCCCAAGTGCTACTTTATAACTTAGTTTAGTCTTGTTTATCTACTTATTTATATACATTCTCATGTGATTTTATGTAAATGTGAATATATTCTAACCAACATGATTAGTTCTTGCTTTGAAGGTAAATAACGCATTTGAGGACTTAATCTATGATTTGGTGAAGTGGTGAATGATATCGGGAGCTTATACACCAAAAGTTGGAACAAAATGAGGGATCATCGAAGGGTGTCAAGTGATGGGCACCGCATCACAGAGCTATCGCGTTGCCCCCGGCCCGTGATTTAAATTGGGCGATTTTCAGAGGGCTTCCGCGATACCTCCGTGTCTGGGCTGCAGGGCAAAGGTTTCGCGATACACTCCGTGTCACGGAGGTAGTGCTCTTATGATACACTCCGTGTCACAGAGGCGCGTTCGCGATACACTCGTGACACGGGAGCCACTCCACTGGATAAATAGTTGCTTTTTCTCATTTACTATAAATAGAACCCTTAGCTCCTAAGTCACGATTTTATTCCTAAAACCACCTAGGAAGGAAGGGAGAAGTGGGAGAACTCACCTAGGGTTCATCAATTTCATCTTCTCTTCTACCAATTCTTGTAAGTATGTTACTTTAACAATGTTTTCTTGTACTTTTTAACTTGAGTGGCTAGAACCCTTCATCTAGGTTGAAGCCATGAGTTATGATTGTGTTCTTACGAATTTATTTTGGAATTAAGTTATTGACGTTGTTTTGTCTTGCATTCTTAATTATGGTTTTTTTAATGATTGATCACCATGAAAACACACACGTTACGGGTAGGTAAATGCTTGAGAAAGAAAACCTAGTCAAGAACATAAGAATGTAGGTAGCTTGTGTTTTGTCTTTTGATAAGATTTGTGGTTAGGATAGGAATATACCTAATTACCTTGCTTGGTTGATAAAATGGGAAATAGAAAGACACCAACTAAGAATCGTATCTACCACTTGTAGGAGTAGTTGTGAAGCTAAGTTTGGTTAAATGGTTGGAGGTACTAAGTACCCAAATCAAGGCATAAACTCCATAAACCACATCCACGTAGTGAATTGCCCACGAACTAAAAATGGACATCCTCGTCAACAATGTAGTAGTGAGGCTAGTTTGTCGTGTTTAGAGGTTCAAAGAACATGAACATGCAATTTTAATTATGTGAGAGATGACAATTGACTTGCGGGCGCACGCCGGTATCATAAAATGATAAATATAGAGTATGCGGCCGTATGTGAAATGTACCGAGTATGCAAGGTATTTAAAACTTCTTAAATTAGTAAAATCATTTGAAATATGCATAATATAATAACATAAATAGAAATAAGAATCTTAGGGTAGGGCTTGCATGCATCCTTTCTTAAAACATGATCTCATCATAACAAACATTATAACCGTATCGATTAACCCAAAGTCAAATCTATTAAACATAAGGAAATTTGAACATTATATATATATATATATGTATATATATATGTGTATATATATATATATATATATATAATTAAATATTTCAATTTTTTAATTTTATAAAAACAAAATTTCTTATCATATTTAAATAGGATATTTTTATAACCGACATACCACGATAGAGCTTATATGGTCCCAACTACCATACTTAAGTGGGTAGAGCCACCCAAACCTTTCCAGGGGGATAAGAACGATACCATGATATCGATATCGCTTCAAAAATTCAATCGAGGTAGGGGATAACTCACAAAGGAGGTCCCAAAGTCTATATATGAATCAACCTACGTTGGCGTATAGCTCCGAGGCATAGGGTGATTGACCTCAGCCTACTCGGTGCTAGACTACTCCCAAAAAATGCATATGCTCTCCATCATTATTTTTAACGAAGCTCAGCATCATCTATTGATGGAGCTCAATAATCAAATACATCTCAAATCCGAAATTATATATATATGAGAGGCTTTAGCTCAAACCATGCCACAAGCCGAAAATAATTGGGAGTCTTCACTCCAAACCATGTGGTAAGATCAATTCAGAAAATCATAAATCATACTTTTTAACATGTAGGTATTGGCTCAATACTTCAACATGGTTGAAGTTACTCAATTCATGTGGAAACATGACTATAATCATGGGTAACTTGAAAATATGCTTTTCATCAATAATATTTAATCATAATTTAACTTACATCATAAATCTCAACTTCTCATAAATCCTTCATGAATGAGAATCATAATTTGGGGGAATACTAGTAAACATGATTAGTAATTGAAAACATGATAAAACTTGCCCATGAATCATAATTCATCAATTAAAACATACTCAGGTCATACCCATGACATTGACTTAGAGAATTCATGCATTGGGTTAAAATCCAATAGAATCAACTCATAGATTTTCATGAATTAGAGAGGGATTGGGAATGGGTGTGGACAAAATCACCCATTCATAACTTACATACCTGATGAAGGCTGATTCTACACTTCTTTGATTGCCCAAGAGGAATTTGAGAAGAATTTGAAGGGCTTAAGCTTGATCTCCTCTAACTCCCTAACTTTGCATGCATGGGTTAAGAATTGGCTAGAATGACATAACCTATCTTAATACACTCTGAAAATAACTTAAAACGACGTAGTATAGGCCTTAGGATCATAGGAATTAAAGAAAAGCCCTTACTAAATTCATAGGAAATAACTAACTCGCGCTCCCAACGAAGGACCTGGATGACTCGTTACTCATGGCCAAGACTCATGGAATCACATCAGTATACCGCCCAACAGTTCATCTGGGCTCGTCACGGGGAACCTCACGAAGCCACTGGTGACCATGACTCGGGGTCACCACTCGTCAACTTCACTTCCTGAGTTTTAAAATTTTTTCTAATATGATGACCACGACCCCTCCCACGAATCGTGGTGATCGACGACTGCGGAGACCTTGCATAGGGTACACTACCAGGTCTCCTTCACCTGCCCAAAATTTTCTCATGACTAACTCAATGAGTCTTGGGGTCTGACCACTCGTGGTCACGTCCGTGGGGACCTCAAATCCCAAAATTCAAACTCACACCCTGAACCTCACCACGAGTCACCTCACGACTCATTGTCCGCCTTACTGTGTCATAGAATGACTTGTCTCTGCGGACTGCCGGTGCCATATTTCTAGTTTTCTCCCTCGCTTTCAACTCCCGAATCTAATCTTTGGGCTTCCGGGGTATTACATTTCCCTTTAGCCCCAGGCCTCACATTCACCATTGTCTCAATGATCCGCCTCTTCCGCGTATCATACATTATGTCATGCATATGTTCGATTGATACTAGCTCGCCTCAATCTCGAGACGCACATCATAACACAACAAATAATAAATCACATCATGACAAGAGTTATGTATACATATCAACAAGCAAAATCAAAGAATAGTTCCAAACCTAATTTCATATCCAAATATTATAAAACCAATTGATATCCATAATATCATAAGGAAGTGCAACGTGGCCCGCTCGCTGCCTCGGGTCCCGCTGCAACGGTATTACGCTTGCCGCCATGGTCTCGCTGTAGCGGTATCGTAACAACTGCAGTGGTACTATCTGGCAGTACTTAGACCAGTTCTTCCACCAGTTTCCTGACATATCATTCTTCACAATTTCATACTGCGACTATATCGTCCGCCACCTGTGGTAGCACCATAATAAGTTTATTCAATATTTAATTATTAACATTGCAACCATCACAAATAATATCCACAGAACCAAACATTACGTAATCACTCACAAAACATGCAGATTATTATGTAAAATTTAACTCTTTTAATTCGCGAGTTCTACATCGCGTCCAAGAATAATCACAGCCTCACCCTTAGACACTCACTTATCATGTCCTATAAACATGATTTGTATGACTAACCGTTTGATGTTACAACTTAGAAAGAATAACTATATAATTCTATATACATATAAATATATTCAAATAACGTCCGAAGGTCATTCTACATACAATTAAATCGCTCGCACTTACAATTCCTGTGCATAGATTGTTTTTATTGCAATCTCTCCCTAGGGGGTTTTCTAAGCACTATGAGGATATCACCACCCCTTTCCTATTTCTTTCCCTCCTCTAAATTTTAACGGGTCTTGAATATACTATAACCATTTATTCAAGTTTCGATCCTATCTATCAAAAGTACATCAACTATACACACGTATATATTTAGCTAATCAAAGTCTAACAAAAAAATTAGTAAACCATAGCCTACCCGGTGCCAAGCTATCGTCAAGACATTCTCAATTAAATGCCTACACCGATTCCTGAGTTCTGCGTAAAATCTAGCCATGAGGATGAACCTCTACTCCTTGCTCCTTTTCTTGTTCCAAAATCTCTATTTCATGTTTTTGGGCGTTTTGTTAAGCCCCTTTTTAAGAGAATAGATTATTAAAATCTTAACTAGAATATAATTGCAGAATTTCGGGTCCAAGTATCACTTGCTGCAAAATGTTCCTCTATGGCGAAGGGTTATCCGTCATAGTGGACGCCGCCTTGCCCATCGATTGCGTACTTAGCCCATTCAACTTTCTCGTCTCATGCTCTTTATTTTTTGGGACTTCATTCCCATTTTTGAAAAATTTTTAAATTCACCCGCTCTTAGGTGGCTCTGGTGATATAAAGGTTGTACGGGTCACTATATCAGTACTAATTAAAAATTTGTTCGTCTCTGAATGGCTCTACGATATAAAGGAGAGGGTTTTTAGTCACCCCAATTGATCCTAACACCGCCGCGCTTTCTCTCCTCTAGAAACACTTATCGATTTCTACAACTGGCCCCGACTAATTGTTGCAGACCCCTTTATTACACCTTACACTTACATCTTCCAAACATGGTCTTGGAGATTTCTCGCAGTAACTATAAATCTCTATTTGGGGTCAACCAAAACTCGAGCATCTAATCATGCAATTATCCATCCTTCATGTTTTATGGTTACTTATTCCCCGTCTCAGTGTTCTAGGTATTCCCTATTTATCGAGCTTCTCGTGAGTGGGTGTTTTTGAAATGATGTAGCACTGCGGTGGGAATTCGAACCATGGATCGTTTTAACCATCCACCGCAACGGGTGTGTTTTTCGCCGCAGCTCGTTCCACCACAAGATAAAAATGAACCCGCCGCAATGACCACATGATTAGTTAAAGGAGTAGAAGATATGGTTTTGAGTTTATTCTCAACTTTTCACTTCACTTTTGTGTGAAAATCCTCTCACTCTCCCAGCAATTTCCTCGATTTCTCGTGTAATCCTCATCCTCGTGGCTTTCTTAATGCATGTGCTAGTGAATACTTGTTATACATTTCCTATTTACCATGTTTGGGTAGTTATAGGGAAACATGGGTAGGTTCCTTTTCGAACTCATAGGCTAGATTGTCGTGTTAATGCTTCTGCATTTACATCAAGTGATCTCTACTATTATATGCATATTTCTGGCTGTTTTCATGCCGCTATGGGGTCGAACTAGGGGGGTTTGATAGGATGGTGCTTTCAAATTCTTAGAAACTTTTAGGCTCAAACTGCACGTATTTGGGTGGATAATGGTTGTTGTGGCTTGGGCAAGTTCTTCCCTTTGCCCGATCCGTAGCTGCCAGCTGAAAAATCCCACCCATGGAGGATGAACCCTACTCCTTTCTCCTCTTTGCTCCAAAAGTCTATTTCCCATTTTTGGACATTTTTATTAAGCCCTTTTGAGAGAATAGGTTTTTAAAATGCTAACTCGGGAATGTGATAGCGAAATTCCAACCGTGTTACTGCTAAAGGGACCATTTACCATTGCAATGATTTTGCTATGGCAAAGGGTAATCCGTCGTGGCGGATGCGTGCCTAGGGACTAATATTGATTGCGACTTAGCCCATTCAAACTTGCTCGTCTCACACCTTTGTTTTTCGTAGACTCCCATTCCCATTTCCCTAAAATTTCCTTAAAGTCTCCCAATTCTTAGGTGGTCGGGATGCTATAACGGGGCGGACGGATCATTACAAAGTTTTCTAGTTTGATTTTAGTATTTATTTTTTTTCATAAGTAAAATTCAAACTTATGTTATTTGGGATAGGTTTCCCGCATATAAGGATGAATTTTGTTATTTTTAGAAGACATGATTAATATTATATGACAATTTTGCTTCTTTACACCTTTGTGTTTGGCGACTTGAGATTTATCTTACAATCTTACAAGAATGATTTTTTCACGACCCGAGCATAGACCCTGTATGTGACACGGACCTAGAACCACAAATGACTCAAGTAAGTTAACCAATTGTACATGCATAACATAAGAATAAGGATACAAACTAAGCGGAAGTAAATCAAGAGACATAATATAATCGGAATAAGCCTGAGATATAATAAAATGTATAACTGAGAGAATGAGTCAAACTGCTAAACATCTTACATCGTAGTTCAAAAGCCTATAAACATAAGGAGAGTTGAAGGGATGGGCCCTCAACTAGCTCTACAAGGTTTGAAACTAAAATGATGAAAGAAATATATACCAAAACCGACATCCTCGTATGATGAGGATTCACCAATCAACCGCTGAATCTGGGGCAAGATCGTGTCTAGCAAAGGAGATGAGACTAACACCCAAACCTATATCATGAGACGATATAGCACAAAAGTATGCTATCAATACTTTGAATGTACTGAGTATGGAGGATGATTAAAACATGAAAGTAAGGACAACATGCTAAAAATTATAATCTGGTATAGTCATAAAACATGAGTTTTCATCATAAATTGAAGTATAATGACCCAAGGTTTTTAAAACAATATCATAAAGCTAACATATTGAAATCATGGGTAAAACTCATAAACCGATCAATAGTCCAAAAATACTATAAGTCAATGCATCATAAAACATCAACATGACATGGGATGTGATAGGGGTTCTCATAACCGACATACTCCAAGTGAGCATCATAGAGCTCAACCTATAACCCTACCAAGGGTAAGAACCATGAAGGCGTGATATCATTTATGAGCCCAGTAGCGTAAAGAAGGGAGACACTCTACTAGCGAGAATCCCTTATCCTTTGGGTTGAAGGAAACACTCTAAACTGGTGAGACCTTCTTATGTCACGACCCCAAATAGGCGGTCGGTGGGCACCTATATCGGCTCTACTCGACATAGGAGAACCTTGTGGAATATTACATCAAATACTCAAAATTCTCATTTAATTACACAAATCAACCATAATTCAAAATGTCATCAGCTTCCCCAAAAATCCTAATTCCAAGATCTAGTATAGACAGGTACAAGAGCTCTAAATAGAATTTCTACAAGATAACATGACACAACTTCTTTTGTAGAAAGAATACGAAAGCTGGTGTTGAGTACTTCACATTATGCAAGAAACCTCCAACCTCGCTACAACCTACACCAAAAAAGGTGCCCGCAAGGAAGTATCGTACACCACACGTTTGGTAGGCATCATCGGCCCACTAAGGTTAGTTAACATAACAACATAATAATCAACATAAAATCAACATTGACAAATTCAATAACTACTTCAGTTATACAACCCCACTAAGTTTATTGAATCATTATCACCTATGGCTAATCAAGGTTCAACAATTATCTTACAATTCTGAAGCCATTATTTAATCTACCAATCTTGCCTCTATTTTCATTGCAGCAAAAGCTTAGACCGCTACACAACCGCGGTGATGTGCCCGCTGCAGCACTATCCCAAACAATCAGTAACTAATTCTCCCGATCCACTCTATTTTATCCCTCCATAACTTTATAGCATGACTACCTCTCTTACAATTTCACTAACATTTCCCAAGTCAATTTCTATCACTTGACAAACTATTTTCTTACTTACCGAATTTTCTTTGACCCTCCTTAATTTTAGTATATTAGGTAACAAAGTCTACCTCTATCTCCGGGTAGTCCACTACCTTTTTGGTTAAATACGTTATATTAACTTCTCTGACTCACCAATGACCACTTCGATCAAACATTCATTCACAAATATGAATTAAATAGTTCAAGTACACACAAGGAGTCATCAAAACATATCTAGGGAGTTGGATCCCCAAAAATTAGCACATGCACATAGCCTATTCCCCCATTCCACAAATACTATGTAATAGCATATCTATACCGTATCATCATATACTGTGTTCCAATCATGTTTCTCACCTCAAAAATCGAACCATGCTGGTATATCTTATATCACACTTGTATACATGTATCTTATCACTACAGCCGTATGTATATCAAACCATACCTGCAAAATTTCTGTCTGTAAAATTATACCATCGGTTATACGTCAGGGCACACACCTCCATCTAATCACCGTACACACATGCTGTAGGATCTTATTCTTTCCCTTCCGCTCATGACCAAGTAGGGACTTAGAAATCCATGTACGGGTATTAATCTACCATATGAAACCTTCATCATACCTGTCTGTGTACTCATATTCGTACACCTAGCCACATGGTCTTTTAGCCAAACCTCGTTTGTGTACTCACACCGCCGCCCCGCATGCATACCTTGGGCACGAGCCACTATGTTTCCAACCCTTATTCAAAGTCCGATAGAACTAATATGGTCATCCTACCTCTCCCCTCGGCCCCAAGCCTCATATTCACTCATCACATAAATGATTTACCTTTTGCATATCATACAATATCCCATGCACGTATTCGATTAATACCGACTCTGCCCTCAATCCTAGGACACACATCATAGAACAAAAAATAATAAATCACACACGACAAGAGTTTTATAAATAAATATAGTGTTATATATACATATATATATATATATATATATATATCAATGATTATAAACAAACACATAGTTCCAAATCCAATTTCATACCTAAACATTCATAACATCAATTATATCCATAACATCATAAGAAAATGCAACCTAGCCTACTCATATTGGGCTCGCCGTAGCGCATTGCTGCCCCAACAACGATCTTGCTGTAGCGGTACGTCGGGGAGTGTACTTTGACCAATTCTTCCCCCAGTTTCCTCACGTATCGCTTCGTCACAATTTTATACTCTACAGTATATCATCCGCTACCTTGGGGCCGCATCTGTAACAAGTTTATTCAATACTAATTGTTAATAGTTCAATTCTCATCACTAATAATATCTACAGACCCAAACATTATGTATCACTCATAGAATGCAGAGATTATTACGTAAAATCTAGCTCTTCTAATTTGCGAGTTTTATATCGCGAATGTGGGTATTAATCATAGCCCACCCTTGCACTGGCCCTATAAACATGATTTGTAAGGACTAACCATTCAAGGTTACAACTTAGGAAGAATGTTTGTTGACATTGTTGATTTTCAAATAGGACAAAAGTTATTCATCGATTAATTTTATATAATGTTTGATCGGTAGGTTTCAAAAGTTGTATAAAAACTATTCATGTATTAATTTTAACGGTGTTTGGTTGTGTTTTTGTAATTCTACATCATTAATACTCACATAACTTATGAGAAAATCTATATATACTCTATGTAGGATAGAAGGTTGAATAAGTTATATAGGTATGAGTTACATGTCGATTAACAAAATAAAATTTTACATTTTAAAAAACAAAAAAAACCAAAATAAATAAAAAAATTAAAAAAATTAAAAAAATTAAAAAAATTAAAAAAATTAAAAATATTTTTAATATTATTATATTAATACTGAGATTTGTTGTTAAGAGATAATACGAGAATTCATGTAATCAATTTTTAAGTTATTTGAAATTGAGATATAATTATTATTATCGATATTATTAAGAAAAATAGGAGAATTATAGAAGCGGAAGGCTCTTATAAAACTCATAAATAGTGTTACAGAAAGTTGTAGACACACTACATTTACTGAAAAATTGACAAAGAAATTTTGAAAAAAATGATATGTAATCTGTTATTATTTTCCTTAAAAGTTTTGCATTCAATTTAAAATAAAAATGTCATTCATGAATTTTTTTCCTTAGAAAAATATTTTTCTTCTCAATTTTAAGCAACTTTGAGAGAAAAACCATAATAACTAAGCCCTATATAAATAATACTTACATACTCCATTACAACCTTTACTAATATATATACATACAATTAAACATAATAAATATAAAAAAATTAAAAAAATTAATACATGAATTCCCTCATAACTAATTCATGTATTACTAATATCTCGCATAACCCTAACCCATAACTAAATGGCCTGCAACTTCCTTGAGTATCCTTTGAGAGTTTGATTTTTCAATCTACGACGTTTGGAGAGAAGAATAGGAGTTTAGGCTAAGAAAAACCCTAAAATATCCCCCTTAGGAGATCCAAAACCACCCTACTTTAGAGTTAAAAGTATAGAAAGTTATGAAAATACCCCTAAAACTCGCACTTAAAACTGCCAAACTAACACTACGAGTCACATGTCACTAACGACTCATTGGTGACCACTCTTACTTCTGTACCTGATTTTTCACTTTTCGATCCTCTCATCACGGTGGTCATAACGAGTCGTCACTTGATACCACGAGTCGCCCTATGAATCTTGGATCAGTTGGATCCATCTTGCACATTCTCTGAAATTCACACAACGGATGGACATAACGAGTCATTACATGTATTCACTAGTTGTTACTTGACTTGTTGTTTTGGGGGAAAATTTGACAAATTTCGTTTTTGCTCATGACGAGGGATATCACGCTCATCACGTCACCGTAATGACCCGTTTAACCATTATATTACCTTGACACAGCTGACATAAGAAATTGAAACTTCTTATACAGGCCTCAGTCTATTTTGTAGAAAGAGTAGAAGTAATGGTCGTATTTTATTTAAAGGGGAAGAATTAAAAATTTTCATAAGCCCAGTGATAGGATCACTACAACGGGTACTTAAGTGTAGCGGGACCACTGCAACAGAGCAGAATCACTACAAAGGAAGACACGGACCAAATCTCTGAGTTTTCTCACTTTTTAAAATTTAGATACTATTATAACAAGGTCATCTATTAAAAATGCCTTGGAACAAATTTGGGTTATTTTAGAAAAGGAAAGGAATAGGTGGCTAGATAAAGGGAAAAAATTTACCAACCTCCCTGAAAAAATTCTTCAAGAAGCATCGGATACGAAGCAAGAAACGGAAACCCATCACCTTTTTGGCATTAGCTTGGTGCCCGACAGGTTATGGCTTACTTTTGTATTATTAGACTATGATTAATGAAGCGCATACCTGTATTCTATTGATATACAATTGATGAGGTAGAGGGGTCATAAAGTATGATGACATGATGAAAATTGGTAATAACGCAACCATGAAAATTCTGAGGATTAATCCTTAGTACTAGAACATGTGGAAAGGGGGAACCTAGTTGATAATTAATAAGGGGAGGGTGTGTTTTTGATGTGATGTTCTTGATAAAATGCTCTTGATGTCTTGTGTTTATAGTTGTTCTTGGTTGTAAATTCTGGTAGTGTAATCTTGGTGGTAAAATTTGGGTTGAAGGATGGAAATAGTACGATGTAAAGGGCAGTGGTGAGATGATCCCATTTTGTTTTGGTTATAAGAGTTTTATGTTGTAACTTATTTGTTGAATGATATCTTCGTGCAAATAGTATACATTAACTAACTTAAGATGAGTCTAAGATGAGGGAAGAACGGGTATTTTTGCAATTCTATAGTCACAAGGTGGGTAACTAGCTCAGGTTGTGTGAAAAGGATTATGTTTCCTTAACAAGGTTCTTTGGACCGAATGTGTTAGGGGGTTGAATATGGGGCCAAGAAAGTTGTCATGAAATGGGAATTAATTTGAACAGCATAACGATTAACATGGAGGAACCTGACTCGGGGATAGTCCTTAGGTGAGAGGGTAGGAGAGGTTGAACCGAAATGTGAATGTTACATCGTGTGGGTTACCATCATGGATAGGTGATGTAAGATTTTGCTAATCGATAAATAACTAGCAAGGTAGTAGGTTATGATTTTTTTAAAGAGTTAGACTTTTTGATAATGATGTGTATATGTTTAGAATGATTGCATGCTTAGTTGGTTTACGATGGTTTGCGTATTAACTAATTGTCATTAATGTTATGATGTGTTAAATAGACTTGTGATGTGAGCTTGGAAATAATGATTGTTAATAACTAATGTTGTGAATTCGGGGTGCATTGATATGTTGTATATGTTCTTTTAATTTCCATGTGAATGGTTGAATACTGCAAGTGTAACCAAGATTATGAGGGCAACATGATGCCTCCCAAAAGTCATACTTTAATTGATTCCATTGATATCATATTGAATAGATAACATGCTTTATCTTGAAATGAGTGGCTCATGCCCGAGGGTGCCATCCTGGGCAAGTTGGATTATAATTGGAGTGGCTCATTTCCAAGGGGAGCATCCGAATAAGTAGATGAGTTGAGCCAGTACCATGCTAGTATAGTAATTATATTTCTAGAGTTCCCCTCAGAGGTCATAACCGGGAAGGGCATAAATAAGACCTCGCATGTGTGTACGGTGATATTTTGTGTAAGTATGTATGGTGATTATAATACCCCAAAACTTTTCTAGATCAGATCCGAGACTTGCATCCAAAACCAGCTGCAAATTTTTGCACTAGGCCATCCAACGACTCACAGGATGAGCCTTACTTGGGACGAACGAGTTATTGGATTTGTCCGTGTATGAGACTTCAGAAAAATGTCAAAATCACCCCAAATCGTCGAGTGGGATTTTGAGACTCAAGCATGTTTGATTTTTACCACTATCATTTCTAGTTGTTAGATCAGGTTCAAAGAGTGATTTCGAGACATGAGGTAGGAACCCACGAGTGGGTTCAACGTGCCGTCAAATGAAACCAACTACGTCCCTTTGGTCATTGGTTCTAGCTGTTAGTGATTCTATTACGGCAGTTTGGGGGTATTTTAGTAAAATTCTATGCCTTTAGCTCCTAAGTGACTTCATTTTAGGCTTCTTTAAGGTCATATTAAATGATTTAACTTAGCTTAAATTCCATTATCTTCAACCATCCGTAGATTGAAGATTCTATCTCAAGTCATACTAAGGTTCACACCTCTCTCATCTCAATTTCTCTTAGGTTTTCAAGGCAAGTTAGGGAATCAATTTACCCAGGTATGTAAGGTTATGAATGGGGGAATCTTTCCACCCTCATGCCCTTTTCTGCTCAATTTCCCGATCTCTATTCTTCAAGTTTCAAATTGGCAATTTCTAGGGTTAGACCAAAATTGAATAAAAACTCCATGATTCTCTCTATGATTTCAAGCTCATTAATTTTTTATATATATATGATTATGTTCATGAATTATGACTTACAACTATGATATCTTGGCTCAATATATGTTTTAAGGGGTTTTACTTATGACCAAATGATCAGCTTTATGGTTCAGCTTTTTTTAAAAACCCCGAGCCTTTATACTCTATTTATGATTCGAAACTCATAATCTAAGTTTATCTCATACTCATGATCTTATCTTACTATTTTAGTACTATGTTTTACCTACCTTTCATGCTCAATATATTCAAAATACTAATCATATACTATATGTTATATCATTTCATGAAATAGGTTTGGACGATCGCTCTTGGTTCTCGACGTTAGCCCGCTCCCTCTTCAGTCCTGTTTAGCCCCGGGGCGGTGGGCGAGTCCATCTCCCAAATACACTTAACATCTTTATGTTTTTCTTCATGTCTTCGCTTCGTAATTTAGCCGAGCTAGTTGGGGGTGTTATCCCACGCCTCACCTTATGACTAGAGGCTTTTTAGACGGTTATGTATTAGAAGATTCAGCTTGTTGTCTATGCTTTTGTTTATGATATGCAGTATTTAGCTCATGTATGTTTATTATTTCTTACTACTTAGTTATGCTCACGAATATGATATGCATGTGCCATGGGTTAGCTTGGAGCCGTTCATGATTCTAGGTCCCATGTCTCGGTATATCCATGTCGTAGAGCATGACAAACATTCTATCAGAGCATCAGGTTTAGGTGTGTACTAGGTGTTTGGAAAGTTGTGTTAAGTAGAGATTTTTTCATGTATGTGAAGCGCCACAATTTATGAGGAAGAGGCTACTTGGGATGTTTTAGAAACTTCCTTCTTTCATGATCCATGTCTGCGAGGAAGTTCAACTCTCTATTCCTCTAACTTGTGGTATACGCTGCAGAAATATGCCTCCTTGTCAAGTCAACGGAAGAAGAAATGGCAAAGGTAATGGCCATGGGAATGGAAACGTAGACGGGCATCGGCTAGCCCCACTAGCCCTGCAAACTCGACCTTGCATGAGCAAAGACTTATGCCGTAGCTTAGAGCTGCTTTCCAAATGTTAGCACAGGCTATGACAATATAAGTCAACTAGGCAGGCTATGCTCATATATAGACATGAATGGGAAATGCAACTCGTGGCCGGGGTGCGAGACTTCACCAGGATGAACCCTCCGGTACTTTCATGAAGTTCCTAAGGTGGATGAGGATCCATAGGAGTTCATTGAAGAGATTCAGAAGATTACCCAGATTATGGGTGTTATGGGAGAGAAGAGTGTAGACTTGGCCTCCTATCAACTGAAAGGGTAGATCATATCTCGGTTTCAATAGTGGAAGGATAGTTGTGGAGTAGGTGTGCAGCTCCTATGGGTTGGGATGAGTTCGTCACGATGTTCTTGTGCAGGTTCTTTCCGAAAGAGTTGAGGGAAGCAAAGGTAGTTGAATTCATCAATCTAAAGCAGAACGATATGACTGTTCAGGAGAATGCCTTAAATTTCACCCAGCCTATCCAAGTATGTACCAGAGATGGTTGCCGAGCCGAGGGCTTCATGAGCAAGTTCGTGGATGGCATTGCAGACTCATTGGTCAAGGAGCTTAGGATCTCTATGTTGATCACTGACACGGATATCTCTCGATTGATGATTTATGCTTAGCAGACAGAGGAGGACCGGGAGTGAAGGGAGAAGGAAAGATAGGCGAAGAGGAACAAGGACAGAGCTTTAGGTATTCTCATTAGAGGCCCGACGGTGAACATCATCCACAGCTTCTATCGAGGTCAACCCAGCTCCATCATCAATCGTGTTCCATCTAGACTAAGCGGCGATCAGAGAGGTAGCACGTAAGGCTCTAAGGTTCAGGGGAGAAAGCGTGGGGCATACTTTCCCAGCTTTCAGCTTAGAGGTATGGTAGAAACCACCCAAAAGAGTGTATGATTATGTGATGCTTGTTTCGGTTATGGCAAACCTGAAGACGACCAAGGATTATCCTCTCACCAAGCAAGGTAATGGTAGAGGCCATGCCCCGCCTTTCACTTCATCCGCTCCAACAGCTCATCGACCTCGTAAGGATGCATCTTCAGTGTGGTGGTAAGTGCTAGAACAGTTCTATGCACTATCATCTTGCCAAGAGTAGGAGAGTGACTTCCATCTTGATATTTATGCATTACTAGATCCAAGGGCCACATTATCCCCTCATGACTCCTTATGTTTGCTAGTTTCGGGATTTAGTCCCAAAATCCTTTCAAAACCCTTCTCCGTCTTCCCTACTCCGTATGTGAGTAAGTTATACCAACGAGTATACGTAGTCTGCCCTATCACAATTGTTTAAAAAGTCGCCTCAACCAACTTAGTGGAGTTATGACACATTTTGATGTTATCTTTGGTATGGATTGGTTGTATACTTGGTTATGCTTTAGTTAATTGTAGCACCCGATGCACCCGATAAGTAGGTTTCGATTCCTGTGTGAGCCGCTCCTAGAGTGGAAGGGTAGTTTAGCTTGCCTCGTAGGTCGCTTTTGTCTCCTATCTTAAGGCCAGAAAGATGACCACTAAGAGTTATGTATACCATTAACGTGCCCAATTCGCGCGTCCGCAAGTGTAATGGTCGCAGTAAGTAATATAGTGGCTCTTTTTAAGAACCTAATGTCGAACCCACAGGACCGGACCCATTCTTCTAACTATCCATTACATAAGTGTGATCTAAATACCTAAAATGTTGGTTATAGAAGTTTTCGAGGAGATTTAATTAAGTCTAGTTTTGGTCAACGAAATATTCTAAATTTACTCTAGGAGCAACATAGAGTTAAAACCAGATAATCATGCGATACTACGATTTGCAATGGTTTAAGCATGGAACTATCAATTGTTGTTTCACATAATCAGAATTGCATGTTCATGGTCTTTCGAGCCTCTAAATACGACAAACTAGCCTAAATGCATCATTGTGAGCGAGGATGCTAATTTCTAGTTCGTGGGCAATTAATTATGTTGTGGTTTATGGGGAAATGATTAGGGACTTTCGTGCTTCTAACCATTTGACTCAACATAGCCTCACAACTACTTTTTTGAGTGGTGATGTGATAATCCTAAATTGGTCTTTAAATACTCCCGTTTTATCAACCAAGCAAGGTGTTAGGTATATTTCTATCCTAACACGAAATTATATCGTGAGATACAAACATGCTCCTCACATT
>JACEIK010001984.1:0-14223 GCA_018107945.1 Datura stramonium
TAAACTACTGTGTGCCTATTTGGAGCTTTTCACAGTCAAAGTCAAAGGTTTGTTGGTGGCAAGATCAGCATGCCTTCTAGTTGTAGTTGACTTTAAGCGCCCCTGAACTACCCATATTCGTCTATTTACGGGGTTGCACTCAATAGTCAATCAAGTTATTTTTTCTTACTATTGCACACTTCAACTTTTTGTTTATCCTCAACTATTTGTTTATATGGTGTGTGAAGTCTAACTATGGAAAGTGCTTATGAATTACTTCCAAGAAAGCAGCCGTTCACATCAGGAATAGAGTCCGTTAAGGATGTACTTGCTTTTCCTTTTTTTCATTGAGATTGGGTTTGTGTTCAGTATACCGCTTGTCTAGCGTATGCTTTGAAAGCCTACATAGGGTACAAAATCGAAAAGAATGCGTTGGATGTATGCCTGGGCATTGAGAAGGAAGGACACTTGAAGAGGCGTACGACCATGGGGAGACGCTGTTTGTGATCCATGGATCTCTGATCGGGAAACCATATCCAAGCTCTGTGGCTAGTCTGCGCTCTTTGGACTTATCAAACTTATCAAACTGAAACATCTTAGTAGTTAAAGGAAGGAAAATCAACCGAGACCCCATTAGTAGCAGTGAGCAAGAGCGGATTGGGGTTTTTAAGAAAAACAAACACGAAGCTTCGTTCCTCTCCTTTTAGGCGAGCTACTTCGTTCCTAAGAAATCTGTTCACTTCTTTTTCATTAGGTTTCATTTGATTTGTTGTGGATTGGATGATGGAAAAACTAGCAAGCTACGACTTGAAATCTTACCTTATTTAGAAAAGGAGGAAGCACTTTTTTATAGTTGTTGAGGTTGAGTAAGGAGGTGTTACACCCCGGAAGCCCAAAGATCAGACCCGGGAGTTGAAACCGAGAAAATTTACAATCTGGCACCAGGCGTCAGGACGGGTCGTGAGGTGACCCGTGAGAGCAGCCCACGAGTAGTGATGTGACTCGTGGGGAGGCCAGGGGATGAGTTTGAAATTTGAGAATTTGGAATCACCACGGATATGACCACGAGTCGTGGTTAGGCCCGATGACTTGATACGTCAGTCGCGGGGTGGGGTGAGTAAGAAAGGAGAAGAAAGAGGATGGTGTACCTAATGGAAGGACCCCACAAGTTGTGGTCAGTCACCAAAATTTGTGGGGAGGGTCGTGGTTAGCTAGTTGAAGAATTATTTGGTATTGAGGTAGTGTACATGACGGTTGGTGACCATGAGTTATGGTCGCCTGTAACGGATCGTGATGTTGCCTGTAACGAGCCTAGATGATCGATGAGCAGTGTACCTAACGGACGACTCCATGAGTCGTGACCCTTGATGACGAGTCGTTAGGTCCCTCATTAGGACCAGCTGGCAGTTATTTTCTGCGATTTTAGTAAGGGCTTTTCCATAATTCCTAAGATCCTAAGGTCTAAATTACATCATTTTGAGTTATGAATGATGACTTTTAAAGGGGTTAAGTTTATTTTAGGCCATTTATATTCATATATACAACATAGAAGGTGAGAGAGGGTGATCAAACTTAGTGTTCCTCAATTTCTCTTCAATTTCCTATTGGGCATTTAAAGAAGTGTAAGAATCAGCTACCATTAAGTATGTAGGGTTATGAATGGGTGATTCTTTTAAACCCATGCCCAATCCCTCTCTAAGTCATGAGATTTCTATGTCTAATCTATGGGGTTTTACTCCAATGCATGAATTTCCTAAATCATCTACATGGGTATGATTTAAATAAGTTTCTATTATCGAATTATGAAGCATGGGCAGGTTTTATATTGTTTTCAAATGAAAAGCATGTTTTCAAGTTTTATGAATTAAAAATCCCATTGATGAGAAGTTCATGAAAGAAGAGATTTATGATGAATGTATGATTATGATGAAAAACATGTTTTCAAGCTACCCATGTCTATGATGTTTTCGATGTGAATTGAGTGTTTTCAAGCATGATAAAGCTTTGGGCAATGCCCACATGTTTAAGTATGACTTATGATTTCTCGAATTGAGCTTACCACATGGTTTTGGAGCGAAGACTCCTAATTATCCTTTGGCTTGTGGTATTGTTTGAGTTAAAGCTTCTCATATGCATGATTTCATATTTGAGATGTATTGTTTATTGAGCTTCATCAATAGATGATTTTGAGCTTCCTTGAATAATGATGTAGAGCATATGCATGTTTTTTGGAGTAATGTCTAGCACCGAGTAGGCAAAGGGTCGATTACCCTATGCCTCAGAATTATACGCCAACGTAGGTTTATACTACCATATATATTACTTCGGGGCCTCCCTTGTGAGCTATCCCCGGCTCTATTGGCCCATAAGCTTGAAATCGATATCATGGTATCGTCCCTAGCCCTGACAAGGCTTTGGACGGCTCTACCCACTTGAGTGTTAAAGTTGGGACCACATAAGCTCTATCATGGTATGTCGGTTAAAAGATGAGTCTCCCATTGTTCCTCATGATTTTAGTTATGCATGTTTATCATTCATGAGATTTCTATATATATATATATGGTCAAAAGTAGGTTTGACTCAATGTTCTATTTTACTCATTACTATCAGATGTCAGCTTTGAGTCAATCGATTCAGTTATGAAGATATGTTATGTTATGATGAGATCATGATTTTAGAAAGAATGCTTGCAAGCCCTACTCTCAGATTCTTAATGTCTATGTTTCACATTATGCATGTCTTTAAATGATTTTACTTACATAAGAGGTTTTACTTACCTTGCATACTCGGTACATTCCACGTACTGACCACATACTTTATGATGTATCATTTCATGATACAGGACCCGGCTCTCAAGGTCAGTCCCATTCATAGTCAGTCTACTGAGATAGCCTTTTGCGTTATTGGTGAGTCCTCATCTCCCGAGGACTAGACTATTCAGATTTTCTTCATGTATTTTCAGTTTCTGTTTGGTTGAATTAGTTGGGGTCTTGTCCCATCAACTCATCATGTTTAGAGGCTTTTTAGACATATGGATGTATTCACCTTCAGATTTTGTATTCTGATGTTAAGTAAAATCTAGACTTTCTCTATGATTAACTTGTTAATTTATTTAGTTTATTAATTGAGTTTGATGTATTCTTATGCTATGGGTCGACTTGGGGTCTCTCGAGGCTCCTCATCCCGTGTTGCGATCCGGGCCTCCGTTCGGGTCGTAACAAAATTGGTATTAGAGCAATAGGTTTGAAGTGTCCTAGGGTGTCTGAAAGTTGCGTTAAGTAGGGTTTTTTTCATGGGTGTGAAGCGCACCACACTTATGACGAAGAGGCTACAAAACATTTAGGAAATGTTCCCTTCTTTCATAATCTATGTCGTGCGATAAAAAGTCTCCCCTATCCTTCTAATTCGTGCTATTCGAGATTGTAGAATCATGGCTCCCCGAACAGTAAATGGTAGAAGGAATGGGAATGGAGAAGGCCACAATGATGGTAATGGAAACGCGCACCAGCAGGCTCCACCAGTTCAGGAGCACCAGGCACCAGAGCTGGTTGCCCATGCTGAGTTTCAGGCAGCTATTCAGATGCTCACGCAGGCCTTGATCGCTCAGGTAAATCAGTAGGAAGTTGCGCGTGTTCCGCAAAATGGAAATGCAGTGGCTGCTCGAGTCAGAGACTTCTTGAGAATGAACCCACCAGTGTTCCTCAGGTCAAAAGTAGATGAGGACCCGCATGAGTTCATAGATGAGATTATGATGATCACCCAAGTCATGAGGGTGAATGGAGTTGAGTGCATGGAGTTGGCCTCATACGAGTTGAAAGGGGTCGTGCACATCTAGTTTCGCCAATGGAAAGATAGAAGGGTTGCCAGAGCGGGCCTTGAGTTCCATGTTGCATTCTTAGATCAGTTCTTCCCTCGTGCGATGAGGGAGCTGAAGGAAGCTGGGTTCGTAAATATGAAGCAAGGGAGGATGACGTTGCAGGAGTATGCCCTTGAGTTCACCCGCCTATGTTAGAGTGGAAGGGTGGTTCAGCTGTGCCTGTAGGTCATTTCCTTTCCTACCTTAAGGCCAGAAAGATTATTTCTAAAGGTTGTGTGTACCATCGAGTTATGGTTAAGGATGTTGAGTCCAGACCGCGACTATCCAATCAGTCCCAGTAGTATGTGAGTATCCAGAAGTCTTCCCAGATGATTTGCCAGGAATCCCTCTGGAGCAGGAGATTGATTTTGGTATTGACCTTCTTCCCGACACGCAGCCTACATCTATTCCTCCTTACAGAATAGCTCTAGCCGAGCTAAAAGAGTTGACAGAGTAGTTGAAGGACTTGTTAGATAAGGGTTTCATTAGACCGAGCAAGTCTCCACGGGGTGCACCAGTTCTTTTTATCCGAAATAAAGATGGTTCTCTTCGTATGTGTATTGATTATCGACAATTGAACAAGGTTACCGTCAAGAACAGGTATCCCTTACCCAGGATTGATGATTTATTCGACTAGCGTTAGGATGCCAAGTATTTCTGAAAGATAGATCTCAGATCCGGGTATCATTAGCTTAGAGTTCGGGAGAGCGACATCCCAAAGACAGCCTTTAGGATGCGGTATGGTCATTATGAGTTTGTAGTTATGTCTTTTGGATTAACAAATGCTCCTGCAGCTTTTATGGACTAGATGAACAGGGTGTTCAAGCCATACTTGGATAAGTTCGTGATTGTGTTTATTGATGACATCCTGATATACTCTCGTAGCAAGGATGAGCATGCCACTCATTTGAGAATGGTGCTTCAGACTCTCAAGGATCGCCAATTATATGTTAAATTCTGCAAATGTGAGTTTCGGTTGAACTCGGTGGCATTTTTGGGCCATGTGGTGTCAAGCGAAGGAATTACGGTGGACTCTCAGAAAGTATAGACGGTGAAGAATTGGCCTAGACCAGTGAATTCTTCTGATATTCGGAGCTTCTTAGGTTTAGCTGGCTACTATCGGAGATTTGTTGAAGGTTTCTCATCTATTGTAGCACCCTTGACCAAATTGACACAGAAGAAGGTGAAGTTTTAATGGTCGGAGGCTTGTGAGAAGAGCTTCCAAGAGATAAAGACCCGACTTACTTCAGCTCCGGTGTTGACTCTTCCAGAGGGTACCGATGGGTTTGTGATGATTCAAGGATCAGACTCGGGTGTGTATTAATGCAGCACAAGAAGGTTATAGCATATGCCTCTAGATAGCTAAAAGTTCATGAGAAGAATCACCCGACCCATGATCTTGAGTTGGCCGCGGTGGTATTCTCCTTGAAGATATGGTGACATTATTTGAACGAGGTCCATGTGGATGTGTTTACGAACTATAAGAGCTTACAATATGTGTTCACACAGAAGGATCTCAATCTTCGTCAAAGGAGGTGGTTGGAGCTACTCAAGGACTACGATATGAGTGTGCTTTACCATCCAGGTAAGGCCAATGTAGTGGCAGACGCATTTAGTAGGCTCTCAATGGAGAGTATGTCTCATGTGGATGAGGGGAAGACGGAGCTAGTGAGGGATGTGCATCGACTCACAAGGTTGGGAGTTAGGTTGGTCGACTCGAGCGATGGCGGAGTTGTTGTTCATAATAGATCAGATTCATCCTTGGTGACCGATGTGAAAGCTAGACAAGATACGGACCCGATTTTGGTAAAGTTGAAGGAAGCGGTTTAAAATCAGAAGGTAGAGGTCTTCTCCAAAGGAGGAGATGGTGTGCTTCGATACCGGGGTCGCTTATGTGTTTTGGATATTGGTGATTTGAGGAGCCAGATGTTGCACAAGGCTCATGGCTCCAGGTATTCTATCCATCCAGGCGCCACTAAGATGTAACATGACTTATGGGAAGTCTATTGGTGGAATGGCATGAAGAAGGACATCGCAGAATTCATAGCTAAGTGTTCGAATTGTCAACAAGTAAAGGTTGAGCATCGGAGTCTGGGTGGCGTGCTTCAGTATATTAATATTCCTATTTGGAAGTGGGAAGAAATCAGTATGGACTTCATCACAGGTTTACCTCGTACTCTTCGACAATATTAATCCATTGGAGTTATGGTAGACAGTTGACCAAGGCTGCTCATTTTCTACCTATCAAAACCATGGATTCGATGGAGGAATATGCCAAACTATATATCCAAGAGCTAGTTCGATTGCATGGAGTGTCGTTCTCCATCATTTCAGTTAGAGGTATCCAATGTACCTCTCAGTTTTGGAAGTCATTTCAAAAAGGACATGGTACTTAGGTTAAACTTAGCACAGCGTTTCACTCGTAAACGGATGGTCAAGAGAAACGGACAATCCAGACTCTCAAGGACGTATTGAGAGCATGTGTAATTGACTTTAGAGGTAGCTGGGATGAGCATTTTCCACTTATCGAGTTTGCATACAATGACAACTATCATTCCAGTGTCCAGATGGCACCATTTGAGGCTCCCTATGGGCGGAGATATAGATCGCCCATTGGTTGGTTTGAGGTTGGACAAGTGGCGATGATAGGACAAGATTCGGTTCATAAGGTGATGGAGAAGGTTCAGTTGATAAGGGACAGGTTGAAAACTGCTTAGAGTCATCAAAAGTCCTATGCCGATGTGAGAAGGAGAGAATTAGAATTTGAAGTTTATGATTGGGTATTTCTGAAGATTTCTCCCATGAAGGGAGTGATGAGGTTCGGAATGAAGGGGAAACTTAGTCCCCGCTATGTCGGCCCGTACCAGATTGTGAGACGTGTTGGTAAGGTGGCTTATGAATTAGAGTTTCCCTCAGAATTAGCTTCTGTACATCTTGTATTCCATGTATCACTTTTAAAGAAGTATTTGGGTGATCCAGCTCTAGTTGTCCCGGTGGACAGTGTTGGTGTGAAAGACAACCTCAGTTATGAGGAGGTTCCGATAGAAATACTGGATCGTCAGGTTCGAAGGCTAAGGAACATAGAAGTAGCTTCAGTTAAAGTGTTATGGAGGAATCAACATGTTGAGGGAGCTATGTGGGAAGCCAAAACGGATATGATGGCTAGATACCTACATTTATTCTCTACCGGCTCAGTTCCAACTTGAGGTATCAATTTTACTCTCAAACCCTATTTAGTTTTCATGTTCAATTCATGTGCCCAAGTTTCTTTTATGTATATGGATGTATGTATGATTCGTGAATTCAGTTCAGCTATGTAGTTTGAATCAGAGATAGTCATTCCTTTAGTTTTCGGCCTACACGATCAGTATTTGAATATGATGATTTTATTTTTCTGCTTTTCTGTATGTTTTCTAACATTCGAGGATGACTTTTACCAAGGGGGAGATATTGTCATACTCCAGAAGCCCAAAGATCAGACCCGGGATTTGAAATGGAGAAAAGTTAAAATCTGGCACCAAGCATCAGGACGGTTTGTGAGGTGACCCGTGAGAGAAACCCACGAGTTGTGATGTGACTCGTGGGGAGGCAAAGGGACCAGTTTGAAATTTGAGAAGGGATCTCCACGGATGTGACCAGGAGTCATGGTCAGGCACCATGACTCGTTAGGTCAGTCGTTGGGTGGGGTGAGTAAGAAAAGAGAAGGAAGAGGACAGTGTACCTAACGGAAGGACCCCACGATTCGTGAGGAGGGTCGTGGTCAGCTAGTTGAAGAATTATTTGGTATTGAGGCAGTGTACATGATAGGTGGTCACCACGAGTCGTGGTTACCTTTAACAAATCGTGATGTTGCCCGTGACAAGCCTAGATGATCAGATGAGCACTGTACCTGACGGACAACTCCACGAGTCATGACCCTTGATGACGAGTCGTTAGGTCCCTTGTTGGGACCAGCTGACAGTTATTTCCAGCGATTTTAGCAAGGGCTTTTCCATGATTCCTAAGATCCTAAGGCCTAGACTACGTCATTCTGAGTTATGAATGATGACTTTTAAAGGGGTTAAGTTCATTTTAGGCCATTTACATTCATGCATGCAAGGTAGAAGGTGAGAGAGGGTGATCAAGATTAGTATTCCTCAGTTTCTCTTCAATTTCCTATTGGGCATTTAAAGAAGTGTAAGAATCAGTTACCATCAGGTATGTAGGGTTATGAATGGGAATTCTTTCACACCCATGCCCAATCCCTCTCTAAATCATGAGATTTCTATGTTTAATGTATGGGGTTTTAATCCAATGCATGAATTTCCTAAATCCTATACATGGGTATGATTTAAATGTGTTTCTATTATCAAATTATGAAGCATGGGCAGGTTTTATATTGTTTTCAAATGAAAAGCATGTTTTCAAGTTTTATGAATTAAAAAGCCTATTGATGAGAAGTTCATAAAGAAGAGATTTATGATGAATATATGATTATGATTAGATGTTATGATGAAAAACATGTTTTTAAGCTACCCATGTCTATAATGATGTTTTCGATGTGAATTGAGTGTTTTCGAGCATGATAAATCTTTGGGATATGCCCACATTTAAGTATGATTTATGATTTCTCGAATTAAGCTTACCACATGATTTTGGAGCGAAGACTCCCAATTATCCTTTAGCTTGTGGTATGGTTTGAGTTAAAACTTCTCATATGCATGATTTCATATTTGAGATGTATTGATTGTTGAGCTTCATCAATACATGATGTTGAGCTTCGTTGAATAATGATGTAGAGCATATGCATGTTTTTGGAAGTAGTGTCTAGCACCGAGTAGGCTAAGGGTCGATTACCCTATGCCTTATAACTACACGCCAATGTAAGTTTATACTATTACATATATTACTTCGGGACCTCCCTTGTGAGCTATCCCCAACCCTATTGGCCCATGGGCTTGATATCGATATCGTGGTATCGTCCCTAGCCTTGGAAAGGTTTTGGACGGCTCTACCCACTTGAGTGTGATAGTTGGGACCACATAAGCTCTATAGTGGTATGTCAGTTAAAAGATGAGTCTCTATTGTTCCTCATGATTTCAGTTATGCATGTTTATCATTCATGAGATTTCTATATCTACATATGTTCTAAAGTAGGTTTGACTCAATGTTCAGTTTTACTCATTACTATCAGATTTTAGCTTTGAGTCAATCGATTAAGTTATAATGATATGCTATGTTATGATGAGATCATGATTTCCAAAAGAATGCATGCAAGCCCTACTCTCAGATTCTTAATGTTTATGTTTTACATTATGCATGTCTTTAAATGATTTTACTTACATAAGAGGTTTTACTTACCTTGCATACTCGGTACATTCCACGTATTGACCACATACTTTATGCTGTATCATTTCATGATACAGGACCCGGCTCTCAAGGTCAGTCCCATTCATAGTCAATCTACTGAGATAGCCTTTTGCGTTATTGGTGAGTCCTCATCTCCCGAGGACTAGACTATTCAGATTTCTTCATGTATTTTCAGTTTCTGTCTGGTTGAGTTAGTTAGGGTCTTGTCCCATCAACTCATCATGTTTAGAGGCTTTTCATACATATGGATGTATTCAACTTCAGATTGTGTATTCTGATGTTAAGTTAAATCTAGACTTTCGCTATGTTTATCTTGTTGATTTATTCAGTTTATTGATTGAGTTAGATGTATGCTTATGCCATGGGTTGACTTGGGAAATCTCGGGACTCCTCATCCCGTGTTGCAATCTGGGCCTCCATTTGGGTCGTGATATAGGTGAGGCTATGTAGATAGGGCAAGATTTAGTTCATGAGGCCATGGAGAAAGTTAAGCTTATTATAGAGAGGCTGAAAACAACTCAGAGTGATCACAAATCTTATGCGAATGTGAGAAGGAGAGAGCTTGAGTTTTAGGTTGATGATTGGGTGTTCCTGAAGGTGCCTCCCATGAAGGGAGCGATGAGGTTTGATAACAAAGGGAAGCTTAATCCATGATATGTTTGCCTTTATAGGATTTTGAGGCGAGTTAACAAGGTGGCATATCAGTTGGAGCTACCAACAGAGTTAGCTTCGATGCATCTAGTTTTCCATGTACCTCTATCGAAGAAGTGCATTGGCGACCCAGCCTTAGTTGTTCTAGTAGAGAGCATTGGTGTGAAGGATAGCCTTACCTATGAGGAGGTTCCTATTGAGATCCGTGATCATCAGGTTCAAAAGTTGAGTAACAAGGAAGTAGCTTCAGTGGAGGTTTTTTTGGAGAAATCAACTTGTTGAGATGAGCTATGTGGGAAGCTGAAGCAGATATGATGGCTAGATACCTGCATCTTTTCCCTTCCAGATTATTTCTAGCATGAGGTACCAGCTTCCTCCATAGTACTCCATTCAGTTTGATGTCAAGTTCATGTCTCTATGGGTGATGAAATATTAGTGGGTATTTGGTGTTGATCATGTGGGGTTNCATGTCTCTAACTTTATTTCATGTCATAGCATGTATGTATGCTTCATGAATTAAGTTCAGTCATGTATCACAGTCTGGAGTTCCGTCAGTCACTCTGTCAGTTCTCAGCAATGATTTTTCAGTTAGGGGATTGCAATTCTTTCCCAAGCCTTTCAGTATGCTTAATCTACATGCAAGGATAAATGTTTCCAAGGGAGAGATAATGTAACACCCCAAAAGTCCCATAGATCAGACTCGATACTTATAGAAGAAAATAGCAAAAAATGGCACCAGGGCTATTCAATGAGTCAAATGACGACTTGTCCTTTCATCCTATGGGCTGTTGAATGTGGTCAGTAGATTAGTTCCAGTGAACTTCCAAAAGTTGGCTTAGAACCAATGAATGGATTGCACGGACCATTGTTTGATTGTACAGGTCGTTGTTTAGAGTCATTGAATCAGGTTCAAAGAGTAATTCGAAGGCAACATAAGAAACCACAACAGGATCCCATGACTCGCACCAGGGTGGTACGGGTCATACTGAAGGGTCGTAGGAAGGGAGTTCAAAGAATATGTTCTGGGGAGGATCAATAGCTATGAGTACTTACTATGAGTTGTAATATGATGGTACGAATCATTGTTGGAGTCATTAGTTGAGATATTGTAATGCCTCGGACATACAGGCTAAGTTTGGAATTATTCTAGATAAGTGGATAGATCTAAACCCGATCAATTTATGGAAACAAGAAATTAAGATCAATCCTTAAGTGTAAGAAGTGCATTGGATGCAAATTAAGGTTATACGAAACCTCTAGCACAAAGTTGAGTTGAGTGCCTTCTTACCGATTGAGTTTTCATATAAGTTCTTACAAGTGTCAACTTCAAGCGACCATAACTCCCATTTTACAAAGAGTTTTTGAGTGATTCAACACATAAAATTGAATCCCTTTGTGTCTTATTTTCAACACATCCGACCTTGCAATATTCGGAGTTTGGAGTAAAAAGTTATGAGCAGTTTAGTAAAGCAGCACCAGGCATTGGACGAACCTCCATACAGTTCGTCCTATAAAACAATGTCCCATCATTTTGGTCATTGTTTCTGCTAGTTTTAGGTTTTTTTTACAACATTTTGTGGGTATTTTGGTGAACTCCTATGCTTTTAACTCCTAAATGACATTTTTTAAGCTTCCTAATGGGCAGATTAAAAGGATTAACCTAGCCTAAATCCTCACCCTCTCCAAAAGAACAATAGTTAGATTTTCTATCAAGAAAGGAGATAGGGTTCTTCTTCAAGCTCTTCCAAATCTTCCTTTGGTCATAAAGACAAGTCAAGAGATCATCAACCTGGGTATGTAGGGTTATGAATGGGGGAAAATCTTCCACCCTCATTGATAATGCTCAAAATACACTCTTCTTTACAAAGGAGCGTAAACGGTTGTTGTATCAAAATAAATATCCCGACGGATGTTGGGGTTGAATCCCACAGAGACTAACAAGTGATATACACAAGTGTTGTTTGAAAATTTTACATTAGTTCGCACCACTCAAGAGAAACAAAGTAGTAAATGTTGTGGGGGAAACTTGATGTCAACAATATGGTATAGATTCTAACTCATCTAATTAGAATAGCAAAATAACCAAAGTTGTAGACAATAATGAGAGGGACTAGAGGTGTGGTGTAGATGATGTTCTAATTTTAAAAAAGGCTATGATAGATCATCTCATCATTGCAAATCGTGTAAATAATTTTGGGCAGGTGGGCATTCTATGCTTTTCAACCTCATGAATGCCTCTTTCTAGAGTTTTTTTGAACCAGTAGACATAATTAAATCAGCCCAATCAAGTTTGGATTAGTAGTTGCACTATCTCTGTCTATTATCTATTAATTAGGAGTGTGAATATGGGTTTTGTCTATGTCTAGCCCAACTTCACAACATCACATCCATTTGCCCCATCAAATTCTCTCCCAATACTCAATTCTTCTCTTTCAAGCAGAAATCAAGTAAGAAAAGTAGACCCACATTTGCAACTATAGATCATCAATTATAAATTCGAGAGAACTTAAAGATATACACTAATTAAGAAATTTTGAGATGAATCTAGCGATACCCAATCTAATTAAACACCCATCACCACACACCTCTAGTTGATGATTTAGCTACTCATGGTTAACAAACTAAAGATCATATTCAATAATAAAGTCATTTATTTCATTAATAAGAGCAGACAAATCAAATTCCAAAGTTTGTCTGCAACAATGGTGGTACCTTGCTAAGGAAGAAGATGAAGAAAAGAAAAACAATATACAATAATTTCCACTAATAGAATTCTACTTTCTTCCTCAGCAAAAGGAATATTTAAAAATCTAAAGCTTAGATCTGATAGGTACAGAGTACTTTCTTCTAGAATATGTATATATAGATAGGGCAACTAATCTTATCTTTTTTAATGTTGGACATAATTGCCACTGCTCAGGCGTTTTGGCACTTGTGAAAGTACCGATAGTTCACTGGTTACATTCCGCAAACCACCATCTGTCATCTCCTACTCCTTCAGTGATTTCCAGTACCATTCAATGGGACCTTCAGCGATTCACTGACCTCCAACTGTGCTACACCGATTTCTTTCCTCCATGATCCAATAAGTTTAGGCGCTCGTAGGCGAGTTAACCGGTGAGTCGTTGGTTGATGTTCGCGACCTCCGGTTGCTTTAGTTCCTCAGAGCAGTGGTCATCTTCATTTGGCCGGTGTTCTTCGGTGGAGCGCCGATTTTCACATGATTTCCTATTTTTACTCAACATGCTCTTTTTCTTCAACTCAGATGTCTACGCATGAAAAAGCAAAAAGGGCATACAATTCATCTAAATGAATTCAAAACTTAGCTAAAGCTCATGCTTAAGAGCCTAATGAGTTGGTAAATTACCAACTCATCAAACCCCCAAACTTGAACCATTGCTTGTCCTCAAGTAATGCAATTCTTNCTTATCAGTTGAGAAACATGCCACTCCCCATGAGTTTATACATTAATGACCACTTAATTCATGAAAACCCAAAAATGCTCACCAACTCACAGAAAAAGAGAAGAAAATTCCCCCAATAACAAAAATTGAAAAGTTTCAAGAGGCCACCACAATTCAAAAACATGATTCACAAGAGCTTTCATTTTGAAAAATGAGGGCATAGCTTATCCAGGAAGTACACATAGCATCTCAGTTCATAATCATTGCACTTTTAAAGTTTGCCTTAGAGCTTGCACTTCTCATGCCTTATGCATATGTTTACCTTAATGCAATTGTGTCCTCAAAAGAAATTATGCCATTCACAAAAGAGAGAATCCCTATTCTTTATCATGAAATCAATGCATACATGCAAGGGATTGTTGAAAGAGTGATCACGCTCACTCTCCTAAAAGAAATCTTCATGCACACAACTTGACCCATAGGCTTGACCTTCATGTAATTCGCCACTAATGTAGAGAAACTGCACTCAAAATCACATAGGACTTGTTGGTCGTAATGGAGGCTAAGGCTAAGGGTAGGATAAATATTTGGCTTTAGTCACTAACACCTCCCTAATTCCTTTACAAATGCCTGTCGTATCCCAACATCTTTCTTAGATCATTCCACCTTACTTCTCCTTGTTCATTATCTTCATCTTTTTTGAATCACGAGCCACCTTATAACATCTATGAATTTCACATTTAGCCTTAACTATGAAAGAGATAGCACCTATTAACTATTCTTCCTCTTTTGATGATTCGAGGTTTTTGATCATGGGCAAAAATATCATGCCCGTGATACGCTTTATAACTTAAATTAGTCGGGTTATCTAAGTTATCTAATATATTTTCATGTAATTTTATATAAATGTGAAGATATGTGCTAACCAACATGATTAGCCTTTGTTTTGTAGGTTTTTGATGACTTTTGAGGAGCTAATCCATG
>JACEIK010001984.1:27427-48922 GCA_018107945.1 Datura stramonium
AAAGAAAAGAGGGAAAGAAAGAAAAAGAAAGAGTCAAGGGTGAAATAGCCAGATTTGAAGGGAAGAAAGTTGTTTAACTCAATTTTCTCTTCGTTAGTCTTGTGTGTTAAAGAAAGGGGTGATAAATATAAAAATAAACTTCAAGAGGAGGAGGAAGGAAGGAAATAATTCTGGAAGTTGATGGGATGTGTGAATAAGCGCTTAAGGAAGCTGGTTACTATTATTGGTTAGCCCAGTATATACTAGTTCCGTAGCTTACATACATTACAACCCGTTAGAACCACGTGATCTTACATCACGCATCCATATATTAGTGGAGTAAACACTAGAGGCAAGCTTATGGGTCATGACGCAATGCATGTGAGTCGTTTGGGAGAGTGGTAAATGGTGTGTACATATATACCCAGGACATGGATTTCCTTAGGTTCATGGGATTAAAACAGGGAATCTCCTAGTGTTGTGAGGCACATGTTTGATGATAGAATACATTTGTGTCGGATATCTTGGTCAGCTAATATGCATGAGTTTGCAAATATCGAGTGGAATTCTTGTCTTAAAAAGTCTTGATTTATTAAGTGTCGTTGAATAATGATGCTATGCATGTCTTTCTTGATGGTTTGCTTCGAACATAATCAGGCATGACCGTAGTTCGGATTGTCGAGCCTAAATAGCCATGGGGGATATCAATTGCATGATTATGTGGTATTGTTCGAGGACGAACAAGATTTTAAGTGTGGGGTAGGTGATAAGGAGCATATTATAATATAAACTCGATACTCAAATGTATAACTTTCGTCTTGTTTGTCTAATAAATTGTGTACATTCTCATGTAAATTGTATGGAAAGTGCAATTTATACTAACCAACATGATTAGCGTTGTTTTGTAGGAAAACATGCTTTTGTTGATGAAAAATGACATGTTGGAAGAAATCAAGGAGGAACTAGGAGCAGGGCAAGGGCGGATGGTGAGCCGAGGATTACAAGGAGGGCTCCGTGATGGAGCGTGGCGCTGCCATCGCGGATGCGTTCTGCCTGGGATGGAAATTCCAAATAAATTCCAATGAAGGTCACCGATCGAATTCGTGCCACGTTGGAAGTGAATTATTCGAGATGGTGCATTTCGAGAGAGGTCGCGGTGCAAGTGGCTTGCGTTAGCGATCTTTCCGCGATGCAGTACCCGCGTTGGTAGCAATACCTGGGCGGACAATTTCCGGGGCTTCCGCGTTTGCACCGTGTCACGGAGGCGGTGCTGCGATGCACGCCGTGACACGTTGCTCAATTCAATAGGAAAATTTATCCCTAGATAAATAGAGCACTTAGGGGCATTTTCAATTATTCGGACTTGGTTGGAGCAAGAACGTGAGTTACGGGCAGTTGTGAGGACGAATTTCTAGGGTTCTTCTCTATCTCTTTCTTGTTCCTTTCAATTGCTTGTATGATTAACACTTGTTTTACGATGTTTAATCCACAAATGAGTGGCTAATTCTCCTTCTTGTTGAGGTTATGAACTTTGTGTTGCAATGTAATTATTGATTGCTGGTTTAATTTTCTCTTTTCTTCCATGGTTGTTCTATTTAATTCTTGTTCCTACTACATTAATGTACGCCAATGTTGAGTGTAAATCCAAAAGTCCGGTTTCACTAGAGAGAGATAAGAGAATTGGAAAGTTGTGAATTAATAGGATATGATCTTTCCTTGGTTCGGAGAATTGGGAATTGATTTACCTTCGGGATAGAAATATGCAGAAAGTCGTATTAGTCATGTGGAACCGGTTTAGTATTGCTAGAACTTGAAATCCTTCTTATCACGAAAATGTAGGTGGAAGGTTCATGATTCTTAAGTTGGGTTAAATACGAGTTTTAATCCATAGGAAATGTCGACTGGCAATAGGAGGAAAAGATAAACCACGTAGAATTAATAGTTCATTTCTTCACATGTTCTTCGTAACCTCAAATATACTTAACCATTGTCTAGATTCAATTGTATAATTAGCTTAGGTAGTATAAAAATTAGATTCTCAAAAACCAATTATCTTTCAGCTTATTGTTGTCTTCTTTGTATAGTTGTAGTAAATTAGCGTTTGAAAAGATTTCACCCACGTATTCCTATTCACGTAGGTTCGACAATCGGTTCTTCAAAGAGCCCTTTATTGCTATGCGACCGTACACTTGCGGAGCTGATCATGTACTAACCAACATGATTAGTCCTTGTTTTAGGTTTAAATGAATTTGAGGAACTAATTTATAAGTTGGTGAAGTAGAGGAATGAGTCGGAGAATTTTCAGTCGGAAAAAGCATGCCATGTAAAAATTTCGCCGCGCCGAACAGCGTGCCACATTAATGCGTGTGCCGCGCCCAGCCGTGCCAAGCCATGCCGGGCGCGACAGGATGGCAGAAAGTAGGCAAGCATCCTGCGGGCCCAGCAACGTGCCACGTCGGGCGACACGTGCCAACGCCACGCCATCGCGGCTACATGAGCGGCGTGCCACGCCAAACCATCACAGCAAGGCTAAACATCTTGGCATCCTGAGGCAATTTCCCGGTGCGCCTCCGCGTACCTCCGTGTCATGGAGGCGGTGCTCCGCGATACACTCCGTGACATGGAGCCATTCCACGGCAGAGTTAATTTTTGTTCTCATTTACTATAAATAGGTTCCTTAGCTCCTAAAATCATTTTGTCACGATTTATTCTTGAAAACCACCTAGGAATGAAGGGAGAAGTGGGAGAACTCTAGGGTTCATCAAGTTCATCTTCTCCTCTACCAATTCTTGTAAGTATGTTACTTTAACAATGTTTTCTTGTAATTTCACAAACTCGAATGGCTAGAACCCTTCCTCTAGGGTTGAAGTCATGAGTTATGATTGTGTTTTTACGAAATTGTGTGGAATTAAGTTATTGATTGTTGTTTTGTCTTGCATTCTTCATTATTGGTTGTTTTTATGATTGATCACCATGGCTGCCCCAAGTTAAACTAGGCAAATGCTTGGGAAAGCAAACCTAGGGAAGAACACAAGAATGTAAGAGGCAAGTTCTTGTCTTTCGATAAGATTCTATGGTTAGGATAGAAATATACATAATACCTTGCTTGGTTGCTAAAATAGGAGGATAGAAAGACTCAGGCTTAGATTATTCACTCCACCACTCGAAGAAGTAGTTGTGAAGCTAAGTTTGGTGAAATGGTTGGAGGTACGGAAGGACCTTAATCAATGGCATAACCCCATAAACCACATCCACGTAGTTAATTGTCCACGAACTAAATTAGCTAGAATTAGCATCCTCGCTCACAATGTAGTAGTGAGGTTAGTTTGTCGTGTTTAGAGGCTCAAAAGGCCATGAACATGCAATTCTAATTATGTGAGACGACAATTGATAGTTTCATACATAACCATTGCAATTCTTACAAGGGCATGATTATCCGGCTTTAACTCTATGTTTCTCCTTAAGTGAATTCAGAATATTTCGTTGACCATAATTAAACTTAATTAAACTCTATCGAAAACTTCTATATCACACTTGAACTTGATAGTTAGCTGAATTGGTCCAGCCCCTGTGGGTTCGACATCCGGCTCTCAAAAAGGGCCACTATATTACTTGCACGACCCGTACACTTGCGGGGCCGCGAACAGGTACCCCACAAGACCAATACAAGTGAGATGCTAAACAGGCAACCACTTTTTATGAAGAAAATTTATGAAAGGAATCACTTATCAGTACAAGTAGAACATATAACATCTCAAGTTATAATCACTGAAAATTCAAAGCTTTCCTTAGAGTTTACACTCCTTGCCCCATGTCCACCTTAACTCTGAATGATCTCACATCCCCAAGAAGGAATGATGCCACTCACCACGGTAAGGATTCCTATTCTTTTGATCATATGATAATTTGAATGCACACAAGGGATTAATTGGAAGAGACACTCACCCTCACTCTCCCAAAATATATCTTCATAGACTTTTCCTTTATATAATTTACCACTAATGTAGAGTAGCTGCACCTAGAATCATTTAGGTCTTGCAGGTTATGATGTAGGCTCGAGGTGAGGGTAGGATAAACATTTGGCTATAGTGAATAGATCCTCCAGAATGCTTTCTATGACATACCCTACATAAATTCTACTAACTTAACCCTTTTTTTCTTCTTTCCTTGTTGATGACTTCCATTTGTTTGACACTTCCCCTTATAACCCCTTTTTCTTGATGTACCACTTAGCCTTATTACATCAAGAGGGAACACCGATTACCACAAAATGTCTTTTTTTTATTTTGATTTATCCTTTGGTGCACTTCGACAAAAGGCGGTGTTCCATTCACACTATAATTCTTATTTTCCCCTTTTGTTTGGCAAACCCCCAAACTTAGGCTTTTGCCTCATTTCATTATTTATCTTATCACTAGCATCTAGGGAGAATGGGTGCAAAAAAGAGGTAGTAAGAATGGTCTTAAGGCTTGTAATGTGGTTGCCAAAGAAAGGGTTTAAGGCTCAACATGGGCTAACAAGGACCGATGCTCATGGAGGGCATAGAGGTGAAGTGACTAGACAAAGGAAGGCATAAACTCATGGTCTTGATCCAACTACCTCTAGGATTTCACATTGAATCACATTTTAGGAAAGTTCTAAACAAGATGTAATGCATGAGATTCATAAGAAATGTCCTCATCACACAAGGCATCACCCTTATAGGGTCTACAAGAGTCATTCTCAACATAGAAAACCAAATTAGGGCATCAAAGCAAGCAAACATCATATGTCAAATAGGGAATTTACAATGTATGACAAAGAATGCTATTCTATGGTGTTCACACTCTCTCATTATATTCATTCTCATGCCCTTGTTTTTGCAATTCCATTTCAACAACAAAAAATTGGGTGGTGCCTCTCAAAATAACTTCACAAAAGACTTAAAGCAACGTGGCATTTTCCCTTAAGAATGTCGCCACTCAATCCATCATTTAGAAAAAAGAACCCAGTTCGACAACAAAAAAATAACCAAATAAAAGAATGCTCCTTGGGAAAGAACCGTGGTAAAAAAAAACCTCGGAGTTATAATTTCTACACTACTATTTACAATGGCAAAACAATAAAAAAACTTTGGGGTCATATCATTCAAGATTTTCAATATTTTGCAATTCAAACCAAAGAACCCATTTGGTCACTAAGCACTAATCAGACAAAGAAACAAACCAATTCATTCATTCATTAATTTAGAAAAACCGGACACGCCCGATGAGGACAATCATTGACCAACAACAGCCCGATAAAGGCTGGACCTACTCAAACTCACATAAAAAATATCAGAATCTCAATAGTACAATCCTCCCCCCATCAATTGCGCCCATCCATCCCCGGCAATGGCGTCATTTTTTATAACGTCCAAACAACACTCCTCTTTTATGAATGAGAGTAAACTGTCGTTTCTCAAAAAAAATATTCTTGAAGGATGTCGGGGTCGAATCCCACAAAGAATTGCGTCGATAATACAAAAGTTATAAACTAATTCAAACTAGAACGCATAATTGTTCAACATTTGAAAAGTAATATTGGAGGGAAATTAAAAGAGAAAATAACTATCTAATTCCAAACTAATACTAATTGGGGAGAATTCCAATGGAAGCAATCACAAGTGAGAAACTAAGAGAATTCTATAGATGGGATCACAATTAAATCGGGAATTGACTAGCCTGAAATTCTCTCACAAGTTCAACAAGAGTAAATAATCTCGAAAAGTGTGTAATCTAAGCTTCTAAGCCTATTGACTACCTCTACCTAGAGATTTATTAAGACTCTAACCATAATTTAGCTCCAGCCGATTAGATTTGGATTAGCAACTGCACTATTCCTAACTATTAGTTTCCAATAAAGAATGAGAAAGCAATTTCAGCTATTCCTAGATTAATTTCGCAATCTCTTGTCCAAGCCCACTAATAGATTCTCTTCCAATACTTAATTATTCTCTCTCAAGCAATAATAAAGCAAGAAAAAATAGACCGACATCATAATCAATGGATCTTCATTAATAGATTGAAGAGAATTCAATAGATATACACTTAATTGAACAACATGAAGGTGACTCTAGCAATACACAATCCAATTAAGTATTCATCATCACACCCCTCTAGTTAATGATTTTAGCTACTCATAGTTAAGAAATTCAAAAACACATTCATCAATAGCATCACTGAATTTAATAGTAAGAGTAGATAAATCAACTTCACAAAATAATATTAACAATAGATGAAACTTACTAGCACAAGAGGAACTAGAACATAGTAGTTTCTATAATTTTCACTCAAAATCCCCCTCTTTCAGGTAAGAGACTGTTCTTTTGGTGAAAGAAGAAAAGATGATGCGATGTAAGCTTTTGTTCTCTCTTTAAATTTTATATATATCCCTTCCTCTCTAACTCCCAGTACGAAGTACTTTATCTATTTATACCCTGAAAAGTAGGGTACTTTTCTTCTGCTTTTCAATGATGGACAATTATACCCTTATAGCTCCATTCTGGACCCGGCGGAGGCACCAGCATTTCATCGATGCAATTCGTGAACCTCCGGGTGTCATTTCTGTATTTCCTTTAAATTCTAGTCAGCACCGGTAGTTCACCCAGCATTTCGCCTATCCGAATTCGTGAACCTCGGGTCTTCAAGCTATTTTTCAGAAATCTTGAGCATCATTCGGTGACTGGACCGGCGACTCACCGTTGGAAATTCGCGAACCGTCCATGGCATTACGCCTCTGAGGCTGTGAGATTCGACCCTTGGCTGGCGTTTCGTCGATTTACATCTATGACTCGTCGATTGAGCCTCACTTCCCTCTTTTTGCTTCATTTTTGCTCTCTTCTTCACTTTTAGCCATCAACAAACAATAAAAGCAAAAACGGCATAAAATCCAAATAATCAAGATCTAGGGGAAAGCAAAACTACCTCAAGGCTGTAGTAGGCTAACAGAGCTTGGAATTGCCACTAAATATCGAGATATAAGTATCGATCTAACATTTAAAAGATAGTAAGGTTGTAACCTAGAAATCTACAATATCACCAATAGTTATGGATGCGAAGGAGTGACGATACGGAGACCCTAGCCTAGTACAACCCTGAGACAAGGGCTAGCAGGGAGTCATTAGCCTTTGAGATGATAGGGGGTGGACTCTTGAGACCTGGAGGTTGACTCTACATTCCAAATGTGGCATGGCTTTGTTAGCAAACTGTAGCAAAGGTACACGATGCCCGTTATTTCCTCGACCCAGAGTTTGATGAAAATGCATCAGGTTATAAAAGAGACCTAATGATGGCATAGGAATAAGAAAGATATTGTCAAGTTGTGGCACAGAGCTCTAATGACCAGAAAGGAAAGGCTGGACAACAGAAACCTAGAGGCTAATTTAGGAGATAGTCGTGCCTGCGCGAAAGCGGGAAGTAGTAAGTCCAAATATAGTTACAAGGTTACTTTGTTCTAGGAGTAAATGTGACCCTAATGGGTCATTGTTGAAAGGATAATGAGAGTAACTTATTTCTTGCCAGTTAGAATGATATTTCAGCTAAAGACTATGCTGAACTGAATACTAAAGAAACATTCCGACTATCTGGTGTCTCAATGTCTATTAACTTTTGACAAAGGGGAAAAACTCACATATAGGTTTTGGGAAAGATGTCAGAATAGATTGGGACGCAAGTTAATTTAAGTACGGCTTCTTGTCCCCAAAAAAATATCTAAACATACCACACGATTCAGGTGCCCAGAGATCTGTTATGGGTGGAAATGTAGACCCTTGTACGATAACCTGAAGCAGGTAAATTAGGGGTATTTGAACCGGGCATACTACATCAGTCAGATGGAAAAAAATCTAAACTTATAAGAAAATATGTATTGGCAGCCCAGGGTCATCGGAAGTCCTACTCTAACGTATGGCGTAGGGAGTTAAGGATTGATGTAGTGACTGATTATCCCTGAAAATTTCGCCAACAAAAGGTGTTATGAGATATGATAAGAAGGGCAATCCCAAGCCTAGATTCACTAAGCTATATCGGATCCTCCAGAAGACCGACCAAATTTCCTATGAGATAGAGTTACCTTCGGGGCTAGGATCTGGTCATCAACACTACACAAGCGTGTAGGAGAATTTTTCTCAGGTTTACCCAGTTGAGAATGCTCAGGTTACAAAAAAATTATCCTATGAAGAGACTCCAATAGTTATATTAGATTGGCAAGTCTGCAGGGGCTATCTTAAGAACAAAAGTTGTAGCCTAGCAAGTCTTATAGAGGAATAGAAAGGTAGAAGGAATTTCTTGGAAAGCTGAGGATGACATGAGGTTTAGATACCCTCCCTTATTCCAAACCTGACCCAGATTGAGTAAGTTTAGGTGAGACTGATGTTCACTTGTTATTTGATTGCTTATATTATCAGTACTGTTAAGTTATTTGTTAAATATTGCAAAGTTGTTTTTGATAGTGTCCTTTGTGATGCCTGTGTTGGACTTTTCTGTGTTTCAGGTTTCTGGATAGTCCACGATACAAAGGAAACTCTACTGAAATTTTCCCGGCAATAGTTAAAAAGAGTTGAGTATCTTAAGCTTAAGATTACATTCGAGGACGAATGTCCCTAATGGGGGATGATGTTACACCCCGTAAGTTTTTATTATTTAACTAATGCGTTTGTATGTGTCAAAAGTTTTAGAGTATGACGCATTTGGAAAAGGGCTCGGGAATGAACATACAAGTACAGAGTTGAGTAAGAAGGAGGTCGGAGCTGGAGGCCAGGCGCACTGGGCGCCGCGTTGCACCAGCTAGCCTGGAGCCTTGAGTGGCGTGTTGCGCCCGACTCTTGGCACTGTGGGCAGCGTGATGCGCCCTCTGCCATCGCCTCATCAATATATAAGTCCCTCCTTGACTTGAGTTGTTCATTTGTAAATATTTCCCTTCGGATGAGAAGAAAAAGTGAGCGACAACTTCTTCAATTTTTCATCAAATTATGCTGGTAAACTCCTTCCAAACTCAAATTTATCATGGATAACGAGTTCCAGGTCTACGAGGACAATCCCTACGGAGTTATTTCTTGAAAATTCACTTAGAATACCAGAACCCCACTGATTAAAAGTTGTCGAAATCACTTCTAATTTAGTCCTGAGCGACTATAGGTGGTAGATAAGCATTTCTACCTTCTAAATTCTCGGGAATTGTAATCTTTCAGCCAAATTAAAAAATGTTTGAGTTGTAGTTATTGTCTTTGAAAGATAGTGTCATCTGTTGATTCCTAACATTGAAATAGCCTTATGCTCTCAGTGTAAAGGCTACTGTTGAGTGGAATCACTGGCTTCAGATCAAAAACTATTCGGGCGAACAAAAGACGACATTCAAGGTATCTTAAGGCTTATCTCTTGGGAATGTTATTCTCATTGTATGGTGATACGACTTATGCCTTCCAAAGTAGATAAAGATCCTGTATATTGTGATTAGCTTCTACAAGTAGATAATGATTATGTATTTTGTGGTTAGCCATTATGAGACATATTGAGATTATACTATAGTATTCCTCATCGAGAAAGGGCACAATGGGTGTCACTAATGCTAGGAGCTCCGTAGTGACTTCCCTATTCTCCTATTTATAATATTAGTAGAATTCTAATGTGTTGTGGTCATGCCAAGGCCTTAGAAGGTTATGGTTAGTTGTTGGTCCTGATTTGGTATGTTGGACGGCATAGGCCATAGTCGGGCGATATAACTTTCAGTTTGATGCTTGTACTGTCAGTAAAGCTTGCCCAAAGGCCAATGGCATAACATGATGCCTCTAGGGTCAGAATCTAGGTAGGGTGGGTTATTCTCGAGTTGATGGCACTAGGGTTTCCTAACGAACTGAGCGACAGCTTGCCACATGATTTGTTACTGTCAGAGACTGTTAGTTCTAGTCGACTTAATGCTTGTCACATAGGACGCCCAGGAAACCATCCTAGTTGCTACGAGTATGATAGGCCAGTTGATATCCTAAGGAAGGAACCTTATTAGTAGTTTGATGTGGGGCCAATGCCCCATCTTACTCATATAGGTACACATGTACAGGTTGCCGCAAATGACTAGGTTCACATAAACCGACCTATGAGGCTATGAATCCCCAGCGAGTTCATTTTAAATCTGAATAGACCTAGTCAGTGTCTAAGGGACTAGAACCATGGTAGTACAGTATTACCTTCAAGCTAAGAAGGGTAGTCAACTGCCTGTGGAAGGTTAGGGTCATCTTCTAAGGAGTATGTCTGATTAATAGAAGCCTCATAGTCGTTCTAAGCGAGGGAACAAAATAATTGGTCTCCTGTGGCCTTACTATTCACTTATAAGCTATCATTGTCCTAGCATGACATTCAGAGTATCGTTTAGGCCACTCAAGACCTCGCCCTATTATGCCTTCGCCGTTAGAGGTTGTAATCACTGCCAGGGCCCTCTAATCAGGTGTAGGCACATGGGGTGTGCCTATTAGCAGCTATACAGACTATTCTAGGGGCTAGTAGTGGTCGCGTTAGGCCTTAAGAAATAGATACGCCTTTTGAGTGGCTAGATTGAGACTAAAATATAATGTATCGGTTGGGACTGACACCACCTAGGATCGCCTTCAATTGACCAACTTCAGGGTTAATAACTGGGTCATCACCTACGGGGCTATGGACTGCTGAAAGGAGCTATGTGATATCACTCAAAGGAGCTATGTGATGTCCCAAGGGACTATATTCAGGCTCAAGGGCCATATTATAGTCCATCCACAAATGGACTTCTACTTTTATGTCGTATCAGCATTACTGACCCTCCGTCGAACCATGTGTGCCTAGGGTATACTTATAGGAGCCCAACAAGCTTAGATGCAGTTATAAGAATCTAGAAGGCTTAGTTGCAAACCTAGAAGCTAGGTAGGTTGGCTATAGTTTCTAGTAGAATTATAAGGACCTTTTTAGGGGTATATAGATTGAATTGTACTTTCGAGGGCTTATGGGGGTCCTGGTAGATTATTTGTGTGTTTCTTGTACCTTCTAGGCTTATGGGGCCAGTTTAGGTTCTTTTCTCTGTACTTCCTTTCTAGGTATAAATTATGAGCGTGTAGTCATGCAGCTTCAATTCATCTTCGTGTAGCGACTTATGAGATGCAGGTTATGGGTAAGAAAGCTTACATGTTAACTTCTGCCTATTCTTTCTTTTCATTAGCAGTTCTTTATTAGTTTCTATTCATCTTTTTATTACTGCCTTACATATTCGGTACATATTATACTGACGCCCAACTATGTGGCGTTGCATAATTGCCTGTAGGTGTAGACAGACAAATCGCGGGATCTCTTAGCAGCTATTCATAGTCAGCAAATTAGCGAGCTCCTTTCATTCGGAGTTGTCAGGTTGTAGAGGTTTGCCTGTCTTTTATTCGTATAGCATTTGGGTAGGCCTGGTCCTTGTCCCGACCAATATTTTCATTCTTAGAGGCTTGAAGACTACAACCTTAAGTTAGTTGTCTGTGTTGGCCGTACGGGGCCTATATATGTTATATTTTGCGTGTTGTCTTTGTGCGGCCTAGTTTAGCTAGTTAGTTAGCAGCCTTGTCAGCTATAGTGTGATATGACTACCAATTCTCATTCGGTTATAACTAGATAGCATGGTGGTCATGGCCCGTATAGGATCCCTTTACTGGTGTGTTGCTGGGTTAGCTATATTCTTTTACAGGTTACTATGTGGCCTTGTCGGCCCGAGGTTGTGTTTAAAATCGAGATATAGAAATTTATTTTCTTGATTTGGAGTCGTTGAAGGCACTTGAGGTACATATGCCCAGTCAGGTCATCCCAAATCCCAATGTGGCATTAGGTGCCAGTCATGCCTCCCAAGGTGGGGCATGACAGTAGCAGACGTCGCTTAGTGACTTTCACCCCCAACACAGCTAACAAAATCCCCTAAAATTCATCACTTACCCGCTCACTTCATATTACGATTTACTCACTCAAGAAACAAAACAAAAATAATAATGACCATTTGCCCTGAAGAAAGATTTCACCCTATCTATCATCGGGCAAATGAAGCATTTTAAGTAGACGGGGTTACTCAGACTTCACCCAACTATTATGGAAAGCACACATTCAAGAAACATTTCAATAAAATAGGTAACTACCCCCAAATAATAATATTATTCAAACCCCCAACATACCTAGATCATAAAAAATAATTCAACATAAGGAACTCACAAAATGGAAAATTGGGAAATGGGTATTGAAAATATCAGATATAGCATGCTTCATTTTTCTTATTGATTCACATTTTCAACAACAACAAGATTAAAGCGAGATTTTACATACCAATGGAGTAGTTGAGAAAGAAAAATAACTTGAAGGGAGTTTGTGTCTTGACCAATAATAGTGTACCAAAGAGTGAGAGTGTCTTTTGCTAAGAGATTTTGAGTGAGTAGTAGTGAGAAGAAGAGAAGGAGAATGGGGGTTTTATAGGTTGAAGAGAGGGAGTGTGATTGTGTGGTGAAAAGGTGGGTGTTAATGGTTGGTTTAATAGAGGGGTGTTGGGAATGTGGAAAGTGTTGTGCTTAGGTGAAAACATGGAGAGAGAGAGTGTTGGAAAGGTAAGAGGGTTTTTTGACCGGTTTTGTTATTTTTTTAAGTGCTATAGGTTGGGTAGTCAATAGGTCGATCAAGATTCAAAACACAATTACTTGACTACACTTGCGATAGACCTGCAACAACTGGTGAGTACCGACATTTTGTCGGTTCAAGCGAAGGTGACCTCTTGTATGCCCAGTTCACTACTTTATGACTGCAACTGATCGGCGCTTTGTGGCTCGTCATCTGGGTTTCTCCGGTGAGTAACAACTCACCTTTTTATTTTCAAATTCCCTCTAGGTGTACAAGTTCACACCCGCGCCAAACCGACGTACCACGGAATGCCACCGACATTTCACTAGTGGGACGTCGTATTCCTCTCCTTTTTTAATCCAAATTTTGCTTCTCTCACGTGACAAGGTGGCGACTCGCACTTAAGCACCAACGTTTCTCCGGTCTCACACAGTGGCTACCCTATCGTTCTCCTTGTTTCTCATCCAATCGTCCTAAAAATAAAATCAACAAAACATCAACGTATCAAACATAATAACACTTCGGTTGCCTCTGAAGAAGTGCCTCATTTAATGTCGTGGAACGATGGATGCCTCCTCAATTGTTAGTATTCCATAGAGTCATCCTCCAAATATGCCTCATCAACACCAATATCCTTTGGCTCTCCTTCATCATTACTTACCTCTATCACTTTGCACTCATCCAGGGGTTTGGTGGTTTGACATACATTGAAGGTGACTTCATCACCACCTATTCTGAACTATAACTCCCCTAATTTCACATCTACTAGTGCTCTTCCCGTGGCTGGTAGTGGGCGCCCCAAAATGATGGGCACCTTAACATCCATTTCACAATCCAATACCACAATGTCAGTTGGAAGAATGAACTTGTCCACTCTAACCAAAACATCTTCTAGCACTCCCACGGGTTTCAAGATACACATGTCCATCATCAAGAGCCTCATAATAGTAGGCTTGGGATTGCTCACACCTAGCTTCTTAAAAATAATAAGACGCATCAAGTTAATGCTTGCACCAAGATCACATAAGGCCTTTTTGCAAACACACAAACCAATAATGCAGGGGATATTGAAAGATCTAGGATCCTCTCTTTTGGGAGCAAGATTTATTGCCATGATAGCACTGCAATGGTTAGTTACTTCTCCTACACAAACATCAACCACCTTCTTCTTCTTCATCAATTTTTTCATGAGTTTCGCATAACACGGCATTTGGAGCAATGCATCCACCAGAGGTATATTATAGGACAATTTACTAAACATCTCAATGAATTTTTTAAATTGATTTTCCTCCTTGTTATTTTTTAAGCTCTGAGGATAAGGAGGTGGACTCCTAGGCTCATGGCCTATGTTGAATAAAGCCTCTTTGCTCGTTTCCTCCTAAATAGCCTTCTCGAGGTCAACATCAACTTCCCCTTCATCAAGTTCTTTGGTATCATCAACAATAGTTGCTGTTTTTGGCACCTCATCATTCACACCGTTTCTTGTTTTTGGGGTCAATAACATTTTTGGGCTTAATGCCCCCATCAGCCAATACCTTGCCGCTCTTTGTAACGATATTCATGCATTGATTGTCCTTCTTGGGGTTAGGCATCATATCACTAGGGAGGGACCCTTTCATTCTGAGGTTCATTTGCATGGACAAGTCATCCATTTGAGCTTTTAAGTGCTTGATAGAAGCTAAAAGTGAGCTCACTATTCGGGCAAGGTTATGATAACGCTCAAACCACACATCCTTACGAAGTATGAAGCGGAAGTTGTCAATAAAGAGCCCAACTAGAGGTTGGGGTCGATCCCACAGAGAAGAGAGAAGGATGTAGAAGAACGCTAGTGCTTATGACTTTTAGTTAATTATTTCCTAAAAGGGGAGAATTTGTAAAAGTAATAAATAATTATTTTAAGAAATTGATTGTTGTATCCAAATTAATGCAATTAACAAGGGTAAGTGTTCCCCATAACTTCATAACCACAAAGTGTTTTTATTCTAGTCATCTATTTCCGACGCTTAGCATGCAATATTGGTAAGTTAGGTTCACCTAAATGGTTGGTCCCCTATCTAGATTATTTTCACCACGCAACATGGTCCGACTACGGGTGTACTTAGTTGACCCTTACCTTTATATTGGATTACCTATCCCCGGACAAGTTCAATCTATAAGATGAGGGTTGACAGCCTCAAATCTCCGTTGTTAATCCCTTTTACCTTCTACTACCTCCTTGGTCCGGTAAGTAAGAATAAGGTAAGTTCTAACATTTGCAACCATTAAAAATCAATTAAAACAAAGGAAGAAACAATACATGCATAAACTCCGTTCAAGAATCACTAAGTATTTTACCTATGTGTGTTAATTTTTCATGGTTCCTTTTCATGGTTCCTAATGTTCCTGTTATGTGATTAGCCTATCATGTTTATTAGTAAATTAATAGAATTCATACATAAAAAGAAAAAAATTAATACTTACAACCTACAATGATAGGAAGAAACTCACTTCGATTATTGAAAAAATAAAGAAGAACGACTTTACAATCGTATCCCGAAGTATGTCTTCAAACATGTAAAGACTTACCTAAAACTTGGGCTTCTAATTTTTCTCTAAAACTTTAGACTCTAATTTCAAAAACCTAAAACTTCAACTCTTGAAGACTTAAAAAAACATGCCTTTTACATGAAAATAAAGGGGTATTTATAGTAGTAGATTTATGCTTTTCCTTTCCTTGATGAATTTGACTTGATTTAAATTTCTTTCCTAGTTGAAGTGGGAAATCCATTTTTGGGACGTTTGGAGCCTTGCCGCATTGCACCTTCATTTGTTCCTTTATGGACTTAATTTGGGATTTTAGCTCCTTTTCCTAATTAAAACGGACTCCAGGTCAGTGGTAACAAACTTAGTAACGACTGCTAGGAACTCAAACAAGTCGTGGATCGGCCAAGCACTACCTATCCTCAAGATATTAGGCCCAATTGTGGCAACGGGTCACCTAACGACTCGCTGTTAGACTGGGTATGAGTCGTTAGGTCCTCGTTGCCATGGATCATCACATCGTCCAACGTACTTGACGGATGCTCGCGCTTCGAAGAAGAATCATCACTTCACACGATGACTCGTTATGTCACTTGTTACCTTCACTGACACTTAAATTTTCTCCTCCCCGGCCCTACTTTTATTCCATTTTCTTCAAATTCATTCCAAAGCATCAAATACAATAAAACCCATTACTTTAAGACCTGAAAACATCTAAACATGTGCTAGCTATTTTCTACAAATATATAACATAAACTAATGCAACACAATATATCCTCAAAACATACCAAACTATTGGAAAAATGCTCTATGGCGTGTGAATACGCCCTTCATCACCTCCCACACTTACACTATTATTCGTCCTCGAACAAATCTACTACTTCCTCTTCTTACATTTAAGCACTCAAATTCATCCTACCTAATAGTCTCATACTTAGATCATGAGAAAATCTATGAAGCTCGAACAACTCACTCGCATGCATATAGGATCAACCTTAAAATGTCAAAGTTCAAAATCACTTTTTTTTTAAAACTAACTCATGAAGACATATTTAGGCCAACATGAATTATATGCATTTTAGCAATCAACATTAAAACAAAAGTCTTACTATTGTGCCCTCACAATTTAGAGAGATGCCTTTTTTCACCAAGATATAGAATATGATTAACTTGGGAATAAATAAAATAATTTCCGCTAATCCTCAAAGAACTCAATATACATGCAAAAAGATCACCCATATTCTTTTTCCTTGGTGTAATACTCCTCTAATATAGAATTATGAATCAAAGATCAATTAGGACATTAATTTTGTTGTAATGTAGGCTAAGGGATGGGTGGGAACTATTTGTCCAAAATAGTGACTAATCTCCCTAAGCGCTTTAATACTTCACAATACTTTGACTTTTCAGCACATTCTTCAATTTCCAAATTTTCTCCTTATACTCTTTTATTTTTTAATTTTTTCTTTTCAACTTAGGTGACTATTGGGGATTTTCTTTTCATCATTGAGCTTATTAACAATAAATAATTTTCCTTTTCCTTTCTTCCGTTCTCACTCCTTTATGCACTCCTACTCTAGCAAATTTCTCAACCTTAAGTATTTTTTTATATTGAGGTTCACATTATCCAAGGAAGGGGCCAGGGCAAAACAGGTTCATTGTAAACAAATGGGTACAAGAAATCGGTAAAATCATGCATTTTTCAAAGAACTTTTCTTTTGTTTTCCCACTAAAAATCACCCTCCTTGTTTAGAAAATTTTCACCTTTTTCTTTTCTTCCAATTCACCACACTTTTTAGCTTTTTCCTTCACTTCTCCAATTATGATCCTTTCCGCAAAAAATCATTCATTAAAGTTCTCTAGGAGCTGCTTGGATCAAATTACAAGTCAATAGAACAAAAAAGGGATTCACGCTTATAATATGTCTATCAAAAGAATAGGCTACTACCAACATGGCTAACTAGGATAATTACTATCAAGGTAGGTAAAATAGGATAAAACTAATGCTATCAAAGAAACGCCTATATCACTTCCTAAATCCATCATTCTTATTTCACTTTGCAATAATAATCAGGCAAGTTCTAGATGTTAATTTTCAAGCATGGAGTATCAAAAATAATTCTCACATTATCGCACAAGATGGTTTAACAATGGAAATCAAGATCACATAAACACATATATCCATATTACATGCATAACATAATGTCATTTTTTCATGCACAAGAGTCAAGTTCCCAAAAGACTAAGTGTTTCTACCTCTTTCATGCATACTTGAGTGAATTTAATAAAGTCTCAATGATACCTAAAGTGAAGCACCTAGCATTTGTAAGGCCTAAGTCTTGTTCTAATGACTAATTTACTCCTTAAGATGGTCGTCATCCATCCATCATCAGGCAAATTCATGACTCAATATCTAAAATAAAAATATAACTACATTCTCTAATCGGTTCTAAGCGACTATCCACCGGAAAAGTACCGAAAATAAAAATCGTAGGAAGCCAAAATAAAATAAAACTAAAAATACTACAAAAACAAAGATGCATGACGAATCATAAACCAAACAAAACTAGCCTACCATGTGAAAATTTAGCAATTAAGGCATGCATGGTAAATGAAATTCATCTCTCCCACCAATTTAATTCTGCTACACTATCCCTCGTGCTAGAACAAATATGCATAAAGTAATAGAGTGCAAAAAGAACATCCTGGGCCTCTACTCATTGTCTTAAATATTTATGTTCACCTTATCAAAAATTATGACCTATCACCTGCACACTTGAACAAACACATAAAAACAAACAAATCTATCTTGCTGCTCCTGGGTAGCGCCCGATTTAACATCGCGACACGACACAAAATTTGATTACTCAAACTTCATCAAGATACTTTTTCGTAACATGGTCATATCTTCGACGCTTGTTTTACCACGCTGCCCTGTGACACGTCGAAAAATAAAATGAAAATGAGAAAATAAAGACTAAAAGTTAAACACAAGCAATTAATGGTTACTAAATCAGATTCCTCGGAAACGGCTACTTTTGATAACTCTCAACCACACCTCCTTATGAAGTATGAAGTTAACGTTGTCAATAAAGATCTCAACTAGAGGTTGGGGTCGATCCTACAGAATACAAAAGTGATGTAGAAGAATCAGTGCTTATGCTTTTTAGTTAATTTTTCTTATTTCCAAAAGGTGAGAATTTGTAAAAGTAATAAATAATTATTTTGAGAAATTGATTGTCAGACAAACACGCAATTAACTAGGGTAAGTGTTCCGTATAACTTCATAACCACAAGGCATTTTTATACTAGTGATCTATTCCGGCGCTTTGCATGCAATATTGGTAAGTTAGGTGCACCTAAAGGTTGGTCCCCTGTCTAGATGATTTTCACCACGCACCTTGGTCCGACTATGGGTGTACTTTAGTTGACCCCTTACCCTTAATATCTGATTAACTATCCTTATTAGTTCAATCTATTAGATGAGGGTTTATAGCCTCAAATCTCCGTTGTTAATCCCTTTTCCCATTCACTACATCCTTGGTCCGGTGGGTAATAATAAGGAAAGTTCTAACCTTTGCAACCATTAAAAATAAATTAAAACAAAGGAAGAAACAATACATGCATAAACTCCGTTCAAGAATCACTAAGTATTTACCTATGTGTGTTAATTTTTCATGGTTCCTACAACCTCAGTTGTGGTGGTTTTATCCTATCATGTTTATAAGTAAATTAATAGAATTCATATAAAAGCAAAAATTAATACTTACAACAATGATAGGAAGAAACTCACTTGATTATTGCAAAAATAAAGAAGAACGACTTTACAATCATATCCCGAAGTATGTCTTCAAAACGTGTTAAGACTTGTCTAAAACTTGGCTTCTAATTGTTCTCTAAAACTTTAGACTCTATTTTTAAAACCTAAAACTTCAACTCTTGAAGACATAAAAACAACATGCCTTTTACATGAAAATAAAGGGGTGTTTATAGTAGTAGATTTATGCTTTTCCTTTTCCATGATGAATTTGACTTGGGATTTAAATTTCCTTTTCCTAGTTGAAGTGGGAAATCCATTTTTGGGACGTTTGGAGCCTTGCCGCATTGCACCTTCTTTTGTTCCTTCATGAATTTAATTTGGGATTTTTAGCTCCTTTTCCTAATTAAAAAAGGACTCCAGGTCGTCAGTGTCACGGACGAAGTAACAACATGTTAGGACCTCAAATGAGTCATGATTAGTCAAGCACAATCGTCCTCAACATTAGGCCCAATCGTGGCAACTGATAACCTAGCGATTCGTAGGACTGGGCACGAGTCGTTAGGTTTCTCGTTGCCATGGATGATCATACTCTCTAGTGTATTTCACGGATGCTGACAGTGTCTAACAATGAACCGTCACTTCACACGATGACTCGTTATGTTACTTGTTACCTTCACTGGACACTTCTTCAAATTTTCTCCTCCTAGTCCTTACTTTAGTTCATTTTCTTCAAATTCGTTCCAAAGCATCAAATACACCAGAATCCATCGCTTTTAGACCTGAAAGTATCTAATCATGTATGTTAGCTATTTTCACAAATATATAACATAAACCCATGCAAACACACATAATTTTTCCTCAAAACATAGCAAAGTATGGGAAAAATTATGTCTATGAAGTGTGTGAATACGCCCTTCATCATGTTATACACCTTCCCTTTTAGCTCTTTCACCTTGCTATCCATCCATTCCACCCTTTATATCACTCTATCAAGTATCTATTTAATATTGGAACTTCCCAAATCACTTACACCAGGTTGTAATAGGGGATTTTATGCCTTTGGAGGGGGAACATATGGGTTTGAGCTTCAATGATAACACTCCCCATCACGGTATTGATCACTATTACCCCATTTATCATTTCTATCAACGAAACCTTTGTTGTCGCGATTTTCCCAACCTTGATTCTCTTACCGTAGGCCCAAAGGCCTTGATTTTCACCTTTGGTACCTTTATCGAGAACCCCTATTTGATTTTCCATGAATTGGCACTATTCTTCGTACCTCAACAATGAAGCTTCATTCTCATATTGAATAGGACTTTGAGTCCCCATAACATTAAAATTCTTTGACCTGGTTCCCAAAATATGTTTTGTCATCAATTCGAGCTGGGTCATCATCTTTGCTAAGGTCTCATCCCTTTCTTCATCTCTTCTCTTCATCTCAGCAATCACAACACTTGGACTAGAACCATTTGAGGGTACTTCAGTGTCCCTCATATGCCAAGCTCGATTTTTTTGGTCATTCTAACCAAAAGAGCTCTAGCTATACCATAGGGATGATCCATGAGGGATCCTCCAGCTAAGTTATTAGACAACGGACTTGTTGAGGGAATCTAAGGAACAATAAAAAATTTGAAAGATCACTCCATCCAGTAGCCCGTGGTTTGGAAAAAGGGCCACTTTCTTCTTGAACCAAAGCCAAGCTTCATGTAAGGGTTCACCCGGGATTTTCCTGATGTTAGTAATATCATCTCCTAGCTGCAAAATCCTCGATGGACGAAAGAAGCTATCCAAGAAAGCTTTATCAACTCTTGACATAAAGTGATATAACCTAGACGAAGCTCCTTGAGCCACGCGGTCGCTTCCCCAGTCAAGGAGAATGCAAAGAGTCTCAATATGATCGACACTTTACTTATATATGTGATGTTTAATGGTTTGCATATCTCAGGGATATTTCGAAGATGTCGATTTGCATCAATACTTGGATGACCTCCAAAGAGTCCTTCATTTGTAGTAGTTGTAACATTGTGCGGGTCACAGGAACTCCGTATTCACTATCGTGGCTGGTAGGTGAATTACACTTGTTATGTAGGGAAACATGGGGTCATCATCCTCATGGTCCATGTGACCATCCACTAAATCTTCTTGTAAATGTTGGATAATATTAGTCATCCTAAGAGTCACCCAAACACAACTACAATTGTAAAAACAAAGCACAAGATGCTAAAGTAATTAAAATCAACAACAAACTAGTGGCTATCTAATCCTATTTCCCGACAATGGTGCAAAAATTCATGATGTTCAAATCCACTCCTCACGAGGAGAAAGTGTAAACGATTATCGCAATATAAATACCCAACAAAGAGTTAGGGTTTAATCCACAGGAATAGTTATTGAATAACGGAAAAGTTGTCTATTGACTTGAACTAAAATTTCATCCGTGCATTTTAAAATAAAAAAATGTTAGGGGGAAAAGCGAGATCACAATTTGAATTTAATATAAATTGTCAAGAGAACAAGGAAACCAAATTGAATGAACAATTATAAGCAAGGGCCAGGGGAGTGCTACTAATGGGGGTTCTATTGGATTGAGATTAACTTAAAAATAAAATCATTACT
>JACEIK010001984.1:48971-60608 GCA_018107945.1 Datura stramonium
CTATTCCTTGAGTTTTCTCAAACCCCAAGGCCTTAATTAATTAATCCACTGTAGCTTAGTCAATAGTTGAGCTATTTCTAGCCTGGAATCTCTAATGGGTGTAAGGAAATGGGTTTTTGCAATCTCTAGCCCAACCCCACACACTCAAGACCCAATTGCCTACCATTGCCTTCTCACCCATATTTAATTTACCTTTTTCATGCAAAAAGGAATAAGTAAACATAACCCACATTTTCAACTATGGATTATTCAGTTATACTTTGGATAAAAACAACATATTTATATTAAATGAGTAATTACAAGATTGATATAACCATACCCAATCCAACCTATCCACAATCATGCACACACACCTAGAAAAATATCTAGCTACTCATAGATGAAAAATACAAAAGCATATTGATAAATAAATTCATAAAATTCATCATTTAAGAGTAAATAGCAAGCTCAAAATTGTCTTCAATGGTGGTTTGCACCTTGCGGAAGTAAAAGAAGAAAAGTTATTCAATATATCTCTCTCTAACTCTCCAAATCTGGAATGAAATATTCAGTAATTTTTAGAGAATGTACAGAAATAGATTAAAAAATGCTCCTTAAATCTCGTGCTGGATAATTTTTCCCTCCTAAAAACGGCCTTAATTTTGAGTACCGCGGGACGCCACTTTGTTACAGGTGGGGTCAATGACATTGGGGATCTGACCAGCGTTGGCACCGGCAGTTTGTAGTTGCTGACCCTTGTTCCATCAGTGCACCTTCCACTTATACAGTATTCTTGTAATACCCCAAAAGTTTCTAAGACTAGACTTTAGATTTAAAATGTGATCTACAGAAAAGTTGAGAAAATTGCCTTAGTATGACTTAAACTAGGAGTCATAGGTTGGTAGTACGGGTCGTAGGATTACCCATGATTCAGAGCAGAGATTTTGGTTCCCCGGACCACGAGTTTCCCCCACTATGAGTCATAGTATGTGGGTACAACTCGTGGTCAGGAGTCTTAGTAGGTCTTTGGGGTTAGCAAGTGACTGATTGTATGGGTGATTGTACGACTCATAGGATGGAGTTACGGGTCATAGTACAAGTAATGGAAATCTTTAGAAAGTTGGTGAAATAGGAATGGTTGGTTACGGGAGCTAACAACGAGTCGTAGGAAAATTGTAGGACTCGTGGTACGGGTTGTAGCAGCCGACAGTTCAGTTTTCCTATGAATTTATTGAGGGTATTTTCATAAATTCTTAGCTCCTAATCCCTATGCTACGTCATTTTAAGATATGAAAGAAGTGTATTAAAGTAGTTAAACCTATTCTAATGCATTCAACTCTCATGCATGCAGTACTTGAAATCTTCTCTCTCAAGATCATCAAGGATTCTTCATCAATCTCGATCTCATCTTCCCAAATTTCTCTTTGGGTCTAAAGTTAAAGTTAGAATTTAGTGAAACAAGGTATGTGGGTTCATTAATGAGGGAATTCTTTCACCCTCATGCCCTTTCTCAAGCAAATTCATGATCACTCATTCCCCAATTTTTGATATTTGAAATTCTAGGGATTTTTGGGTTGAGCTATGAAATTTCTCCATTATTCTCTTATGGGTATAGTTGATTTGATATTAATTTATGATTTTCACAATTGGGGTTTTAAGTATTCTTCAAGTCTTCATGAAATTATGATTCATTATGTTTCAAGTATGATTAGGGCTAAATTCCTTTTTATGAAATTCTTTGATTCTATTATAATTTTGATTCTCCTAAGCCCTAATTTATGGTTTATGATTTATGATATGATTTTGTACAAGTAATCTTCATGAATTTATGAATTTCAAGTATGGTGATTTACTCAAGCATATATGTTATTTATGATTTTCGAGTTCGTGATTTTAGCCGACTCACGGGCCCTTATTTAATGGCTAGTCATGTATTTCAAGTATGATCATGTATGTTATGATTTAACTAGCCCATGAACATCATGTATGATTTCACGATAATTATATGAGCCCTCATGTGCATGTTTTAGGGAGTAGTGTCTAGCACCGAGTATGCTCGACGTTCAGGTAAACATTGAGGTCTCGAAACTATATGCTACTATAGGTATATATTCATGGTTAACCCTATGGGGTCCCTAGATATCACGCAACTTACTTCCCTTGCCTTGGCAAGTTTGGGACGCCCATTTGAGCGAGATAGTTGGGGTATTATGTAAGCTCTATCATGATGGTGTCGGTTATGATGAGTAATCCCATAGTTCCTTATGTTTTAGGCATGACCCTGTTTATGATATTTTGGTTCAATTTATGATTATGATTATAACTACATTTATGAACAGTTTTGAAAACCTTGAGCCCTCATGTTTATGTTATGATTATAACTTTTGAACTTTCCTATGCTAATATACTCTTATGTATTTAATTAGTCCATTTTTACTTACCTCACATACTCAGTACTTTTCAAGTACTGACCGCATACTCTATGTCGTATAATCTCATGACACATATCTGATCGATCAGTCTTAGCACTGCTGTTAGTCCTGTTCTTACCTCAGTCCAGTCCAGCACCATTGTTGGTGAGTCCTCATTCCTCAAGGATGTTCAGTTTAGCTTATGGTTTTTGTAATTTTAGTTTTCTTTTTTTTTATCAAGCTAGTTGGGGTTGTTTTCTGATCAGCTCATTAGACAGTTTAGACATTATCAGATAATATGTAAAATTTAAGCTTTATCAGTATTAATTTTGTTTATAATTGATATGTATTCATACTTCCTCTTATTCATGTCTAAGTTATCAGATTCCTCTTGATGTATGCTCTTTAGATGTCATGTTCATGTCATGGGTCAATTTGGATCCATTCATGGTTTTAGGTTCCGTGTCCCAGTCCTGGGTCTCAGCTCGAGTGTTGACTATGCTCGTACGTTTCAACCGGCATATCGCCGATTCCATCCAGTGGAGCGCCAGTCCCATACTGTAGAGCTCTAGTCCTCTTCTTTAATTCCATAATTTTGTCCAATTCCTTGCCTTCTCTCCTTAAGTTGAATGCCTGCAAAAACTAAATAGAAAGAGCATAAAATCCTCCAAAATGAGTTGAAAAACAAGCAAAAGCTCGTGCTTAAAAGCCGAATGAGTTGATAAATTACCAACTCATCAGCAACTCTAACTCATAAGCCACATTGCTAACATGTCTCAAAAACCTATAAGGACCAATATATCGGGTAAGATTCCCCTTCTCATCCAAGATCATAAATCCCATCATGGAAAACACCATCAGAAGCACCCAATCATCAACGACAAACTCAAGCTCTCTCCTCCTAACATCCGCATATGATTTCTAACGACTCTGAGATGTCCTTAGCCTCTCCAAGATAAGTTGGACTTTCTCCATAGCCTCATGAACTGAATTAGGTTCTATCAATGTATCTTTATCTACCTTGAACCATTCAATAGAGGACCTACACCTCCACCTGTAAAGAGCCTCAAATGGAGTCATCTGAATGCTGGAGTGGTAGTTGTTATAGAAAACTCGATGAGAGGCATTGATCATCCAAACAACCACTAAAATCGATCACACAAGCTATCAACATGTCCTCTAGATTTTGAATGGTCTGCTCGACCTGAACATCTGTGTTCGGGTGAAAAGTTGTGCTAAAGTTCACCTAAGTACCAAGGCCCTTTTAAAATGATCTCCAAAATATAGAGGTGAACTAAGTGCCCCTATTTTAGAGGATAGACAATGGAACTCCATTCAACCGAACTAACTCTCAAATGTAAAGTCTAGCATAGTCCTTGGCTGAATTCATAGTCTTGACTTGTAGGAAATGTGTTGACTTGGTCATCCGATCTACAATCACTCATATAGAATCAAACTATCGGCTTGTACGAGGAAATACTATAATGAAGTCCATATTGATCTCTTCCCACATCCAAGTAGGAATACTGACATACTATAGCATAGCTCCATGTCTCTGATGCTCAACCTTCATATATTGGCAAACCTTCATATGTTGGAAACCAGGTCTCTGATCCTCATCTTGCCTTGTGTTAACCTCCATCACCAATGAAGATTCCGGTCCATTTGTAATAATAACACCACCATCTGCTGAATTAGTAAGGCAAACCCCTAAACGAGCAAGTCTATGGACATCTTTCATCAATTCCTTCCTCCTATCCTCCACATGGGACACATTTTACATGGACAACCTACTAAGAGCATCCACCACTACATGACTAAAAAAATCAATGAGGACTCTACACTGCAAAAGCAATAAAAATCTATACTAGGAAAATGATACGTGGACAAGCATCACACAGCATAATGACTCATAAAAGATCAATTTTCAGTGAATAACCAAAGAGTCACATCCAATTATAAATATATACAATTCAAAATCATGCCTCAAAAGGAAAATGATATGCAAAACCCCCACCCTAATTTAAAATGGTGCAATATCCTCAATGTATAAAACAAGTAAAACATAGAAAAATAAGGGGATCCTTGCAATGCTCAAAGAGAACTACTCTGAGTCATATGGCTCATAGGCAAGAATGATCGTTGATACCCCTAGTCGTAGTGCGGATGAAGTGCTCACTTTTCTATTTATGTGTGGTTTGATGCGATCAAATGCAAGGGACACTAATTTCGCATCCCTTACCTCTGCGGCCTATCTGGGATTCATGTCAGGATTATTTTCCTCTTAAAGTCTTCCTCCATCTGAGTGATCTCCCTCCTCAACCAATGGCATCTTCTCTGCAGCTCTCGGAGGAGAAGGTCCTCTAAATGGTGAAGGACTGGGTGGCTGATCTTGCATAGGTACGCCTCTAACAGGTGTATCTATGGGACATGAGGCATCCTATGAGGATAGTTGGGTCTGTGAAGCCTCACCCGGTGATACTAGCTTTGAAGCCTCTCTAACTTGGGAAGCATTGGTGGGTACAACACTTGGAACCAATGCTATCATGCTAGAAATGGGTCTGGTATGATCAAGTAATGAAAAAGTAACCTTCACTGCCTTAGCTCAAGGCTCTCTAATATGAAAGTCCAGTACAATCGCTCTGGTCTTCTCCAGGTAAGTGCGGAGGCTCTGATATCAGTCTAGATAGATCTTTGTTCCAACTGTGTTAGCCTAGCCTCACCGGCCGCCATTTTGGCACTCAATGCCTCATGGAAGGCTATAACCAAATTCTAGAAGGGATGCAATGCTCGCTCAATAATCTTATCCGCAAAGGCCGGCATTTTCTCTATAAGATGGGCCTGCTACCTCTCCTCTCTCTCCAGACTAGCAGCTAAGCTCGTGAGTGATGCTCTAGAAATCTTCACAGTCCTAGCAGTGACAATGGTAACTAGGATAGGTACAGTAGCAGACGAAAAGGTAGCTCTTCGGGGAGTGGAATCTGTGGGTACTAATGTTGAAGCTACTAATGGCTGAGAAGTGGCGACTCTGTTGGGAACCTTAATACGCACTTATTTACCATATTTTTTTCATACTTACACTACAATATTTAAGGCTTTTAGACACCCTTTTAAAGTGTGGCCTAAACTAGCAAAAAGTGTGGCCTTTGATCTTGAGGCTACACTTTTTGACTTAGGCAACACTTTCTGGAGGGTGGCCTAAAGAGGCATAACCTTTTACTTTAGGCCATGCTTTTCAGGTGCTTCCATAGAAGCTACACTTTAAAAGCATGGCAAATGAGTTACAAAGGCCGCGTGTTGTAGCATCTGATTAGCTACACCTTTATTCTATAAGGCCACACATTCAAGCATGGTCTTGGCTTTGTTATTGGCCACGCTTTAAAAGTGTAGCCTTTTATACATATCCTACAACAACACTTATAAAGTGTAGCCTTTTATACATATCCTACAACAACATTTATAAAGCGTAACCTTTTCTTATTTACATGACACAATTTATTTAAATAAGCCACACAATTGACGTCCATGTAGCCACACTTTTGAAGTGTGGCAACATTGTCTAGAATTTTATAGCCACAATTTCCAATTGAAAAATAATAATTTTTATTTATATTCACTAATCACATTATTTTATATATATGATGTCAAGCACAAAATTAGCTAATAAATAATTCAAATGTATATATTTACAAAAAAAATTCCAAAAAACAACGGGTCTTTTACTACACATAGTTAGAAAGAAATATTTTAAAGATTTGACTAGAAATAAATTCCAAAAAACAAAATGTATTCAAACATATATCAAAATATATAGTTCAAAAACTCTTTATCGTTCACTTCAATAGATCGAGTTGACTTGAGGCGACCATTCAAATTTGATCACCCGCATTTCTCTACACATTCAAAATGAAATTAAAAGTTAGAAAAAAGAATAAATATTTACTTTTAATCCAGGATATTCAGGAATTCAATAACATTTTCTTAAGGCACAAAACATCTTAAGCAACTTATATCATTTTGAGGGGAATTCTTCTACAGAGTTTGTTCGTATTTCATTTTGAGGGGAGTTCTATTCCTTGCTTTTCCTATTATCAATTTTCAGGTTATGTAAATTTGAGTATTACTTAATATTTAACAAGAAAATAATAAAATATGAAACGTAAACATTCATTTACCATGAAATATTAACATTAAATAGTACCATAAGTCATCAAATAAGATTGAAAATTAAATGACAAGTACAGGTACTCATTCAAACACCCATTAACACATTGAACACTTCAAAAAGATTCATTAGACACTATTTAGCTTAATATTTCTAGGAAATTATGAATACAATGGAAACTTGAGACAAATTTTAGATTTGACTCACCTGATCACAGTAGAGAAGTTCATCCCATTTCTTATTGGCTACAAGCTTTGCACCTCAGCATCCGCCATACTAATTCGGCAATTTAAATCTCCAAACAATAATATCTGATTGCAGATATTAAAGGGAAGTTAAATATAGCATACAAACTCTAGTAACAACATTCTTTTCTCTAAATAACAGAAACCTAGAGATTCAATATGGATATTTCTTGTCCCATTTTCCCAATTTTACATCTAATTAGCTCAATACTTTTTGAACTTTGCAAATTCAAAATATTTTCTTCCAAATCTTTCAAGTATTATCAAGCTTCCAACAGTATCAACTGGAGTACTTACTCATGTAATCGAATTTTTTATGGTTCATCTGTATCTGTGTCAAATATGGATGAGAAATGAGTAGGCTTCAGGATTTCATTGACATCAAAGTTACGCCTTTTCTCAGCCCCATCCTTTTGTCCAGATGAAAAATGAGAACAAACAAAGCATAGCCGCAACTGGAAAAGAGACATGCTCACAGAAATATATCCCTATAGTATCACCAAAAATAAGCTAGCTCTTAGTTAATTGTACTTTCAAACCACTCCATTGCAATGCACAAAGCATAAAGGGATTTAATTAAAAGGATCTACCAAGCATCAAATTCTATGGAACATCAAGAAATTTTGAGGGAGTAAAGCCCTCCAATGTTAATAGTACTTTCTAACCGTACTAGTATCCACTTGATTTATATAATTTAGTTAGTACAACACAGTAAATATCAACAAAGATTACAGACATTAAATACGAGGCTGGGATGTATTAGCTATGTTACAAAATGTAAAGTTAAGAATAAACTCTGCCATTGAAATGGAAAAATAGTGGGAAACAAAGACAACACCAAAACAGATAAAACACCTTGTACTTGTTGCAACATAAGAAAATGAATAAGGCTCCGACGTATGACAGATTTTGCAACATTCAGGAAACTCAAGAAATACCAAAAGAATAAGGATTTCAATATAAATCACAAATTACCAAATTGGGGCACACAATAGCCACTTCTTTTTGGAGAAGCACACCAGTGATTAAGGCCAATACCTGAAAGAAGAATTACTTGTCAAACAGAATAATTAAAGAAATTTAATGTTCACAATCACATGTAATGAAATTTACTAAGTACATACACCTCTAAAAGGTAAAACATCCATGTCGAGCACATAGTGGACACACAAGGGTCAGGTAGTTAAATGTGACTAGATCATGTCCTAATTATATCTCAAGATTGTAAAAAGATGAAACTTCTATTTTGATAAATCATAAAGTTTTTAATTGATATTTCACCGAGATGGTATCCAAGAACATGTAGGAAATATCAAACTAGCTCAACCAGAGTCCTCCATCTTATTAGCCCAACTATCTATATGATCAAAAATTCATTATATAAAGATGGAGATGTTGAAAGAGGCAACTCTTCCTTTATTTTCTTTTTGTTTGTGCTTTTTTCTTCGTAATTGCAGTTGCAAATTGAAGTAGAAAGTTTTCAAATCCCATAATTGCAGTTGCAAAAAACACATTTATAATAAAACGAAAAAGAGATTGAGTCACACCTAAAAGGTCATAGAGCTGATTCAACTGCAAATGAAACATGATATGATACTTTTATATCTAATTCGATAAACTATAGAACAATTTCAGATGACATGTTAATTAAGAATATTGTACGCAACTTACTATGAGAGCGAGAAACCTAACAATTGCCTCGAAAACAAGAGAGGACAATGAATAAGGAAAACTTACCAATCATTTCTATGGAAAGGGGCAGAGAGTTCGTCGAAGAAAGCAATGGAGAATAACTTTTCATAGAAAGAGTCTAGGTTGTTTTTCATCGAACTTTAGCTAAATGGAAATAATTGTCTCAATAGGGAAAATTTTCATTGTAGTTTTACAAATATATCTCTTGTACAATATCATAATTAAGTAAAGGTAGTAGCATTTTAGTCAATATAGAAAATGCAAGACTTTACCATAAGCAAGACTGCAAGACAAATACCAAACCAACCAAAAGGAACTACACTTCTCAATATTTCTTTCTTTGTCAAAAAGAGAAAAGGGAAAAACTATTGTACAAGAAAAGTAGAATGCTTCAGTTGCAGGGACTCACAGAGATGTGAATAGTCCCAGTCGAGAAATCTCAAGCTTCATATCTTGGGATTAAACCAAACATTAATGTACTATATACTCCATGTAATAGTGTAATTAATATGACATAACAAAAAATAAATATTCTCCAATCTTTAAACTATCTACCAGACATAATAGATGAAAAGAAAATGAGAAAAACTAGGTTTAATTCCTAGTGAATTCCAAAATGGTTAAAATAACATTCTCTACTCAGATGAATACATACAGTTAGCAGGTATAAAAATAAGCCCTAAACATTTAGTGTTCAAAAATTTTTAAAGAGAAAACCTTTGGAGTTGTATTAGCTCTGAACATCATATTGTTATTCCATCGGGCTCCTCGTCTGACTATGAGAATCCATATTCCTCCATATTTGCATTTGCAACACACACACACACAAAGACAAATTGAATAAAAATATAAATTAAATAGAATATTAACAACAAAACCTATCGATTAAATTACCAGAATCAACCAATGGCTGATTTGATATGAGTGAATCAAAGGAAAAAGAGAGATTTTAGTGGTTCAGTTTCTCACTTCAAAGTCTCATAGAATCTTAGGTGCTCGAATGCTGCAACTGGGAAGAATTTTGTGGGCAGAAATTTCTTTCTAGATTAAAAAGGAGAAAAACAACTAAATAACTTAAAAATATTACTCATATATAATTCTCAATTATTTTGTTTTGGGTTAGTTGATTTCTCATGTCGTTCAATAACATTCAAATTTTAAATATAATTCTTCATTTGAGTAAATATGAAGCAGAAAGTTTCATCAAAATCAAGAGGAAATCTATGATTTTTCCTCAAACTTACTATTCTTCTCATTATTATCAGCCTTAATACTCAAGTTTATAGAGATATATCAAATCCATGATAAGAAAGTATGTTACTGAGAGAGAGATCTGGGAATTCCAAATACATCTAAGAGACAAGACGGAAATTTCCTTGTGGAGAAAGTACTGAGGTCGCAGCATTATACAAAAAAAAGAGGGAAAGGGAAAAAATTAGGCACTTATTTTTTTTAGGGTTTCAAATGTCGTAACCTCCGCAAATCTTATCATCTCTTGCAATATTATGCAATTTGTGGGGCTTACCCCTGGCCTTCGCAAATAAACCTCCACAATTTTCTTCTTTTTTGTATTGTCGGTTGCAATCAGTATTACATCATCCACTTTCTTAAAAACATTCTCTATTTCACACAAGGAAAATATCCATACTCATCATAATCTATTCAGAATAAAAAAATGAGCTAATTAGAAACAAACATTAAGGCAAGTATAATCAACGATCCACTGCATTCATTCCACTCTATTGAAACTCGTAACTTGGTGTAAAAAGGCGTAAGATCTGATTAAATTAGGGTTCAATGCAAAGAGAAGTGCAAAAGGATACCTGACAAGGTACTAAAGCGGTGAGGGAAGAACGTGATCAATGAGGGGAACGCTGTCGGAGAGGGAGATGGAGAATAAGAAGAAGATATGGACGTGGTGGTGGCAAATGGATTGGTTTTCGGAGTGGATTGAAGTAGGCTTAGGGTTTGCATCTGGGAAGAGAGTTTTCTCGACATTTTGAATGAAGGAAATGTGCGAATTTTTGGGATTTTGGTGTTCCACAATAAAATTTTATGTTTCTTTTTTGCTTGCGCGAACGAGATGAAAATTTTCATTATTTCATTTCTGGCCAATTTTTTAGAGTTTTGATTTTTTTAAAATTATTTTGACCAATGAAATATTGGAGGGAGAGTTAAATATTTAGTGTTAAATTGGAGGGAACATAATATATTAGTGAAAATTTTAGGAAAACATAAGGCAACATTTGTAAAGTGTTGTTTTCAAAATTATAAAATAGCATACTTTAAAAGTTTAGTTATATGTGTAAATAAGTGTTTCCAATTATATTATGATGTAGCAATGCCTAAAAAACATAGCCTATAACACTAAAGAGCAAGTTTTACAAGCTATGGCAATATTACTGTGGTCTAAAACAAAAAACTAAGGTTAAGCTTTAAAACTGTACCCAAAAATATTTTAGGCAACACTTTACAAGTGTTGTCTAGATTTAGTGTGGCCTTAGAACCAAAATATTGTAGTGTTAGCTATGTTTTGAGACCAAATAATGTGTGATTTCCTTAGGTTTATAAGATATTTTTGAGAAAGAGCTAACGCACGTGATTAGATATTTGTAGGATGGAAAGTGATGGGTTTTGACTCATTTGGGCTTAAAAAGCAAATGTTGCTAAATGAGCTTGAAAAAGAAAAGATAAAAGGCTGAAATGGAGGTTGGTACCGCACAGGCAAGGCAATGCATGCAACCCCCTATCGCGCAGGGCAGTCTGCCTAGAAAGCTCCGCATCGTGGAGCTAGATCGCATAGAGTCCCGCATTGCGGACTGTAACCACCAGATGGGCCACGCGATGTTGACTAAGGTATTCCGACTCTAGTCTTGATAAGCCAAATCCCAGTCCAAGTAGGAGAGATGAAGACTTAATATACTACATTAAATACCCCTGTGATTTTTTCTTTTAGTTATACATACTCATATGTGGTTGATGAACTGATAAAATTTACATAGTTTGAGGCTCACTATAATGTGGAAAGCATTATTCCATACAATTGTTGAGAGAAATATCACGTTTTTTGTGATTCTAGTTAGCTTTTCAAGATTTGTCAAATAATTTCATATTATTGTAATTGAATATCCTGACTTCGTATATA
>JACEIK010001984.1:60670-81203 GCA_018107945.1 Datura stramonium
TATTATGTTATTATTTCTTAAATCATGAGGGCCTAAATTCTTTATCTAGAATTGTAGGAACCATAATGGATTAATGGAAGTAGGCATATAAAATAGTGATTCTTGAATGGTGAAAGTGAGCGTATTGTTATTCTCTTTATTTTAATTAGTCTTTGCAGTTTGCGAATGTTGAAATGTGCCTATATTACCAACTTGCTTGACCAAAGAGGGTTAAGTTAGAAAAAGAGAATAACAATGGAAATTTGAGGCTACCACCCTAATCTAATTGACTTGATCTCTAACCGAGGATAGTTAGTCCAAGACATATGACAAGGGCAAAATATGAACACATAAAGTCTGAGAATTTAGAGTGAAATTCTTCTACGTAGGTTGAGAGACATTAGATAAACATAATCGTCAGTCTTGCACGAAATCACCAGGAGACATCACTAATAAAATAAACCTACTACATTATAAAATAATCGGAAACACAATCCTAGTTCCTTATCATATATTGGATACAAACAAATCCTTAGCTTAAATTACTTCTTCTTTATTGCAACCCCCTTCGAAATACTTACTATCCGTTGAGTTATTCACTGTTAATATATTATTTGTCACCTATTTCGTATGGGATCGAGCCCAACCTAGTTGGTTACTGTATTTTACAATGACGACTTTATATTTCATTGCTAGATATATTTTTAGCACGATCAAATTTTGGGGTTGTTGCTGGGAAGTTTGGTTCAATGATAGTTAATTAGTGTTTAAATTCTTCTCATAGTTTTTATTTTGTGATATACTTTTTTTTTTTTTTGGTTTGTCATATGAACAAATGGCAAACCCCACAGTGCAGCTTAAGCTTCCACTAGTGGAAGAGTTGACTGAGGCACACGGGCAGAAGCCGTGATACTAATGGAAGAAGCCCAATTAGCTTAAGCAGCTAGGAGGGATCGGGCCGCAGAATTGGCTGCCTCTTTGGTAGAAAAGAAAAGATAAAAACCCCTGATCACTAAGGGAGAAAAGTTATACAGAATGTGCTATTTGAGGGAATTTTGATATGGAAGAGATTGGTTACACGGGCACCATTTTTTTACCCCTTCTACCAGCTGAATGCTAAGTTCGGTATTAAAAGCACAATGATGCAACTGCTGAGCATGAAAGGGTTGTTCAATAGTTTATTTGGAAAGATCCAAACCACACTTAGTAAATTTCACTGGAATTTGCAATACATACAAACTGTCAGGGGTAACACAGGAGGCTATTAGGCTTAGGTTATTTTCTTTAACCCTGATGGGGAAAGATACGTTATGGTTGAAGGATCTTCCTAATAAGTCTATTACAACCTAGGAAGAACTTACTACAACTTTCTTGGAGAGGTTTTTCCCACCCTTACAGATGATTCAGCTGAGGGATAAGATAAATAATTTTAGAAAGCTATCATGAGAAGACTTGAATGAGGCATGGATCCAATTTAAAAGGAAGATGAAGCAATGTCCAAATCACAAACTTTTGACAGAAGTTCTCTGGAAGTCTTTTACAGGTCACTGAGTGCAACTAACAAAGTTGTAGCATATGGAATTTCAAATGGGTCTATGATGGCTCATACTTTTGCAGAGGCCAGTTAATTACTCGATAAAATAAAAAAGACCAACAGGGCTTAGCACACTAGAGAATCTAAAGCTGCTGCAATAAACTATTCTATTACACCCCAAAACTTTTTTTGATGATTATTTGATTTTTGTATGCTATATTAAGGGAAGTACCGACTATATATTAGTTGTACGAGTGGAGGAAAATATGCTCAAAGGAAAGAGTGAAGAGTATAAGAATTTCATAAATAAAGGTCAAATTAAATAAGTTTGAAATACTACGACCTATCAAATTAAAGCTCTTTGAGTCTAGTTTTTAGAACATCAAACTACTCATCAATTGGAGTTTGGAGTAAAATGTTATAGGCATTTTACAGTGGCACTGTCGAGTAGTGACGTGGCCACCGCTCTAAACACCTCCACTGCCCCAATTAGTTATATAGCAAATGTTTGGCTTATGATTCATTTTCCTAACTTTCAAGAACTAAGCTGCTTGCTTACACACATATAACTGCTCTCTTTTATAGTATCCAATCCTAAGAAAACAAAGAGGAACCCATCATGGAAACACCATCAAAACACAAGAAAATGTTTATGGAAGTGAAGGAAACGTTGTGGTGAAGTTGTTGCTGCATTGTAGCTGCGTCTTGGAAGTATTGTAGCTGTGTTCTTTGGGACCATTTTGATCTAATGTTAAACTCCATCTTAGTTTTAGTTGTTCACAAGAATGAGTAAGTAATTTCCCTCTTTTGAAATCTCTAATAAGTCTATGGAAGTAAGTCTAAAGTTAGCAAGTTTATAGTGTTTTTTTGTTTTTTGTTTTCATGTGAAGTTGCTACTATTTTGCAGAAGGCTATATATGTTCTGAAGTTATACAACATTTTTGTGACGGTTAAAAACCAATAAAGTTAAGTGATTCTAGTATTTAACTTGCCCAAAAATTCTAGCTAAAGTTAGAAGTTGGAGGATATGTTGGGCTGCCATTTTTGGTTTATTGTTGTTGAAGTTGCTGCTCGTGTTTGAAGATTGGAGCAACTGTGATTTTCTAAGAATATACTCTATATTTTTGGGAGTTTTTCATGATGAAATTTAGGTAATTTCCTACTTCTATTTTCTCTCAAAGTTGTAGAAACAAGTGTAAGTAAGAAATGTTAAATGTTGCTTATTTATTCGTGTTGTGACTGCCTATTTGTGTAACGTTTTGGCAGGATAAATTCGCTTAAAATAGACTTTTCACTTGGTTATCAACTCAATAAATTGAAGAGGCTAAGTGCTGGTCGTTAAAGGAAAAAGTCGGCTAAGGAAAACTTGTCGGAAACAATGTATATAAGGCGCCCCTGTCCATTGTTTTTAAGCACGATTCTTAAGTTATAGATTGTATGATCGAGCAAGCATCTTATGTTTATTGAGGAAGTATGATAAGCTACATTTAAGCTTTAAGTTCCATGTTTAATTTTAGCTATGTTTTGGATTTGTCTAGTCCATTGTCGTAGCTTTACATCGAATTGAATACCCCTCAGTTTGGGCATTGTTAGCAGTCCTTTACATTATGTTATATATGTTATGTTGATCATGTTAGAAGTTCTGTTTGTTATATGGAATTTGAAACAACGCTAAGACGACGACATAAAAATAACATATGCTAAGAAAAGAGTGTTAATTTAGAAAGGGTAAATGAGGGTACCAACGTGTCAAAATACCTAATATGGTCACCTACATCTATATAGATATGTATTAAAGTGCTTAAAGAATAAAAGAGATTCCATACCCTCAGTTCTAAAGGCAAAAGGCAGTCTATCGGGTTACCGAGTTCAAAGTTAAATGAATATCGATCCTAAGTATCTAGAATTATGTCTAAATACTCTAAAGAATGTTTAAGAACTTTAAGTGCGCCCAATAAATCTAAATGAACCTAAGTACTCCATGTTGAGTTTGAGTGGAGTTTAAGCTTTCTAAATCCAAGTATTCAAAGCGGAGTCCAAGTACTTCAAAGTTGGGTCTGAGAATCCAAAGTTGATTCTAAGAATTCATAAGCGAAGTTCAGTGTCTTATTCCTCAAGTCTCAAGTGTGTGCTAAGCTTTTGAGTTATGCCAATCTTTATGCCTACTTCTATTAGGTGGTACAGCTAAGGTATTCAGTTGTTCATCTAAGTTGGAACCGTTCTCTGAGTTAGTTATATATGCATTGTTCAGTTGCCGTTCCAAGTATCAATTTTGCATATCTTGCTTATTTTTAACATTATTCAATTGCTGGTCTAGATATCATTTTTGGTAATGTTGCATAGTTTGAATATTCTCTGGTGCAGTATCAGATGGCTGATTATTGAATGACACATGCCCTCTCTGGTCCCAGTATCAGATGGATAATTATGTGATATCGAATGCCCTCTCTAGTACCAATATCATATGTCTAATTGTGCGATGTCGCGTGGTGCGATTCCGCACACCCTCTCTGGTCCTAGTATCAGATGGTTGATTGTGCGAAGTGTTATATATTTAAAAGTCCTGGTCCAAGTATCAGGCAACTCTTAAGCGACGGTCTATGTATCATAAGTGTCTATATATGAGTCTGTTGAGTTATGCTTATGCATAGAGTCTATATATAAAGTAGCATGTTACCGAGTTACAAATTATCTCTCCCTACCCTAACTTTGAGTTATGTTCAATACTACTCCTATACATAGTGCTCATGTAATAATAATGAATCATGGGTTTTATATGGACTAGTTTATAAATATGATGAATACATTTATTCCTTGACATACCTAAACTAGCCATGAAAATAATTGTTGAAAATTGCAGCCATGACACATAACTTAAAATTCATGCATACTTGAGGAAATCATCTTTACTTGAAAGTAGAGATTCATGAGAGTTTTTCATATAAATCATGTAATGATAATCATAAATTATAGGTAGAAGCATGAGAGAATCAAATTCATAAGAGATTTATAGATTTTTTCACTAAAAGGGTCTAACCCTAGAAATTCATCAAAATCATAATTGGAGACTTGAAGGAATTAAATTCATGAAATTGAACTTTACATTGGGCATGAGGTGAAAGAAACTCCCAATTTATAACCCCACATACTTTGGATTTGATGGTTTATTACTTAGACTTGAGACCTAAGAGAATTGAGAAGAAGAACCCTGGAACTTGAGAGCCTTGATAGGTTTGATCTTCAACTTACTGTGTTTTGAGAGGAATGAGAGTATAGGCTAAGTAAAACCCTCTAATACACCCTTAATAAAAGCATAAACGACCTAGATTAGGAGTTAAAAGTATAGAAAATTACAATAATACCCCTTACATACCGTCTATAAATTGGACCTAGCCAGTGGTGACTACCCACCTAAGGAGTTTTTATCTAACTTAATGACTCGTTAGGTACTTTTGTCATCCCGAAAACCACCTGTTCATCCTATAATTCTTATCTCGGAGTCCATCACCATGGCCTACTTAAAACATCGTCACTTGATCTAATGAATTGTGGCCTAATTTGTCACCAATGGGAATAAAAATGCCAAACTCCAAAGTACACCACTTGACGGCTCACTTAACGAATCGTTAAGTGACTTTATGCCTCACATAATGAGTCTTCTGTGATATTTGACTGATTTCTGTTGGTGTTTTGCTTCATTTATAGAATCTCATCTTAGAGATTCTTGGGGTGTTACATTATCTCCCCTTTGGGAACATTCGTCCTGGAATGGCGGCCTACATCACTGAAAGGATAGGGAAAGAGATGCAATCCCAAAATAAAAGATATAAGCTGAGTATTGATGTAGTGATTCACTCTAAATTGACATACATATACTGAGTTGAATTCATGAAACATGAATGCATACTAAGACATGAGAGGAACTAAGCGATATGAACTTTACATGTATCTAAATAGAGTGTTAAGGAGTAAACCAGTACCTTAAGCTGGAATTGAGCTGGAAGAAAAGAGTTAAGGGTACTTGGCCATCATCTCTTCTTCAGCTTAGCAAGTAGCTCCCTCTGCAAGCTGATTCCTCTAAAGGACATTCACTGAAGAAACCTCCTTATTCATCAACTTCCGAACTTGATAGTCAAGAATCTCAACTGGCACCTCTTCTTAAGTGAGGTTGTCCTTCACACAAATATTCTCTACAGGTACAACTAGACGAATATTTCTAATACACTTCTTCAACAATGAACATGGAAAACTTGATGTATTGATGTCAACTGTTCGGGCAACTCCAACTCATAAGCCACATTGCAAACACGTCTCAAAATTATGTAAGGACTAATCATCCAATAGGTGATGTACACCTCCGCCTATAAAGAGCCTCAAACAGAGCCATTTGAATGCTGGAGTGGTAACTGTTATTGTAGGAAAACTCAATGATAGGCAAGTGATCATCCCAACTACCTTTTAAATCATTCACGTAAGATCTCAATGTATCCCCTAAAGTTTGAATGGTTCACTCGGCCTGACCATCTGTCTGTGGGTGAAAAGTTGTGCTAAGCTTCACTTGAGTAACAAAACCCTTCTAAAACAAACTCCAAAACTGCAAGGTGAACTGAGTACCCTAATCAGAAATGATGGAAAATGGAATCACATGCATCCTAACTAACTTCCGAATGTAAGGTCTATCATAGTCCTCCGTTGAATATGTAGTCTTAACTAGTAGGAAATGTGCTAACTTAGACATCCAGTCTGCAATAACCCATATAGAATCATGTTGTTGGGGCGTACGAGGTAAGCCTATCATGAAGTCCATATTTATGTCTTCCCACATCTAAGTAGGAATACTGATATCCTGTAGAATAACTCCCAATCTCTCATACTCAATCTTCACCTATTGGCAATTTGGACACTTAACCACAAATTCTACAATGCTTTCTTTCTTCATTCCACTAAAAGACTTCCTATAGATCATGATACATCTTGATGGCACGTGGATGATAGAATATCGAGAGTTGTGTGCCTCTCTTAACATATACTCTCTAATGTTATCCACATCTGAAACACATAATCAACCCTGATATTAGAATACACCATCTCCTTCTTGGGAGAAAACTTCCACCTTCTGATTTCGGACAGTTATGTTGGGCATATTTCTTTTCCCTTTTGCCATGTTTTTATCCATATTTGATCATGCTTTGAGTTGTGTTTTATGCACTAACAAACAATTTAACTTGATTTCACTTGGAAACTAAGCAAAATAATCTCAAAATGATGCAAGGAGTGAAGATTTGAGGAACTGAAGGGCCTAGTGCTATGGCTAGCGCCCCGCACCAAGTCTCAAACATCAGAGAACAAAACTTCATGTTGGGGCTATGCACGCTAGGCCTTGAACTTAAGAGAATTGCACTTCAAAAATCATGGCAAGATGAGCTGCGACCCGCACCAGAGGTGTCCAGACTTAAATAAATTTGAAGAACACCTTGGCGAGATAGAGGGGGCACAGCGCCAGACCTTGTTGGAGCTTAAATTGTTGGAAGTTTTTCTAATTCTGTGGCGAGATACATGGGTCGGCACACCAGGGTCACTCTGGGGCAGAAAATGCTGATTTTAAAGCCATGTTTTGAAGGAAAGAAGCGTCATTTGAAGGCTCATCTATAAATAAAGGCCTTAGGTCACTTGTTAAGCAGCTTTTGACATCTTGAAGAAGTCTTTAATCATTTTTTACATTCCGTAGTTTATTTATGAAAGCTTGTATGTCGTTTGGAAGAAAGACACAGCTATACAACTAGGTTTTCTCTTCTTTACTTTGTATTTTCATATGATGATGATTAAATATTCATTTTTTCACTTATTTATGAGTGGCTAAACTTATATTATAGGGTTTTTGTCATGGTGAATGGTTGATTATTTGAAATACTAATTAGGATTAACTTTGATTCTTCATTTATGGTTGTTTGCATTTATTTTTGTTAATTTATTATTTATAAGATTGATCACCTTATAAGTAATCTGTTGGCTTTCGATTGAACTTGGGAAAGGGAATCTAAAGGGTTAAAACTAAATATAGAGCTGGAATTCAAAGACCCTTGAACCCATTGGCGATAGGATAAAAGTTGTTGTTGAGGATAGGGACATACCCTTCAACCACATTTAGTTGTAATACAAGTAGGCATAGTCGTCCTTTCATTGTTCTCATGCGACCATAGGGATATAGGAGTTAGGGTTCATGAAATAGTTCTTGGATTCTAGGGATAGTGGAAAGAAATGGGATACTAACTTGCAACTAACAATTATAGGAAGAATCATGCAGTTTAATTACGTCTTGAAAGCTCAACTTGAAACCAACCAAGTTCCATTGCCCTAGTCTTTCATCATCATCCAAATACAATCAAGCTTATAATTGTTTTTAATTTATTTTATATTTGAAGTTTTAGTAATTTAATTTTCCAAACCAATCTTCATTTTACCTAATTTGTAGATTAGTGAAATTAAAGTGACAAACTTATAATTACTAAATTGACAAGTCCCTTGGATACAATATCTGGACTTGGGCTTGGGGCGACATCAAGTTTTTGGCGTCGTTGCCGTGGACTTGATGTCACGACCCGAATGTACATTCGAATCGTAGACACGGAACAAGGAGCCCCTAGAGACCCCAATTCAACCCATGGCATGAGCGTACATCTAATTTATTCACATAAGTGGAAGACTTAACATAAGAAAACGTAAACATGTCATAAATAAAGAGAAAGCACAATACATAGTCCATACATTACGGCTGAATACAACTTATAGTCTGAAAAGCCTCTAATCATGAAAGACGGGTTGATGGGACAATACCCAAACTAACTCTACAAAACTGAAACTGAAATAGAAACAATAGAGTCTAAACATATGGTCCTCGGAACTTGAGGACTCACCAAATAAGCTGATAGCAGACACTGAGGAGCTACTGAGGAGGGTGAGCCTGAGAGTCGGGTCTTGTATCCTGAAACGATACAACATAGAAAGTATGTGGTCAGTACGTAGAATGTAATGAGTATGCAAGGTAAGTAAAATGGACATTTAAAACATATAAAACTCATAAATTATCAGAAGAGTAGGACATCATGCTCATATCATAAACATCATAACATAACTTAAGGCTCATGGTTTTCAAAACAATCGTAATGCAATCGTAATCATAATCATAAGAGAAAAGATTTATTGAACATGACTTGAGCCCAATATACATAATCATAAACATGCATAAATCATGAGGAACAATGGGAGATTCTCTTAACCGACATACCCTATATGAGCACACATGAAGCTCGACTTGTAATCCTAGTCGGGAGGGTGTCTGTATCTTTCCAAGGGTAGGACCATGAAAGTGTGATATCGCCATGAAAAAGGGCAATTTGAGTTGGGGATAGTCATGAAAGGGGTCCCAACATACCTATGGTGGCACATAGTTCATGAGATCTGGGGCTTAACCTAAGTCGCGAACCTACTCGGTGTTCGATACTACTCCCAAAACACATATAGTGCTCATAGTATAACATGCACGAATTCATGGGCTAGTTAAATCATGATAATCATAAAAATACTTGTACATACGTGAACTAGCCATGAAACGAGGCCCGTGAGTCGGCCAAAATAAAATTCATGATTCATAAGGTTCATACATACTTGTAAATCATGCATATAGCTTGGGATTCATAAAATCATGATGGGTAATATTATAAATCCATAATTCAAATCGTAAATCATGTTGGGTTCGTAAATATCATCATTTGAAGTGAAGATCATAAATCGATTCATCATAGGTCATGCATAATTAGGGTTAATTTCATAGAACTCAAAATATATAAAATTATAAATGGTTTAAAAAATAAAAACTTATCAAAACCCATAGATTATGATGAGATTCTAAAATCACAAAACCCATTATCATATCATTAGAATTTTATAAAAATCATTTTCAAAACCCCATGAGTTTTTAATAATTTTTTTGTAAAAATCATAGAGGATGGGTATGAGTGTGGAAGAAATCACCCATTGATAGCCTTACATACTTGGGAATAATTGGTTCTTAACATCCCTTGATAGCCCAAGAACAAAATTGAAAGAATTGAAGAAAAAGAGCCTTGAATCACCTTTGATTACCTCTCAATATTCTTGCATGCATGAATGGGGACTTGGAATAAATTATCCCCCTTAAAATCCACCTTCCATGAGTTAAAAAGACGTCGTTTAGGGTCTCATATCGTGGAAAAGTCAAAAATGCCCTTAATGAATCTGCCTTGAAAACTGGACGAGTTGAACTAATGGACGGAACCAATAGGTCGTTAGAGCTAATGACGACCCGTTCTACCGCTTGTGGTGTGCACTTCTATAGCTTACTTTTGGAACTGGCCAACAAATGGATAGGACGACTCGTCCTCTGAAATCTAAACCTGCTTACCACGGGCCTCACCACCACTCGTGGTTTCTTCCAACGAGTCGTGGTCTCGAACCGTCATCTACACTGGAATTTCATGCACAAAAACAATGACCGGTAACAATGACTCGTTTACAACCCACAATGAGTCGTTGGAAGGCCCATTGTATGCCACTTGCTGAACCCAACCTCTTCCAACCCCTGCTGACAAAAACTAATTGTTCCCAACAACAAGTCATTGTTTCATCCATTTTTTCCATTGCCACCCAACCTTCCCTAACCAACGAGTGCATATAACGACCCGTGGTTTGATACCACGAGTCTTTCCAGGGTCCGTTCTGTGAAATTTTCCCCATTTCAGCAGTTTTCAACTTTTAACTCCCAGGTCTATTCTCAAGCTCTTTGAGGGTATTATAATATCTCCCCTTTAGGAAAATTGGTCCTCGAATGTAAGAATGAAGTAGAAACAGAGACATGAAATTATTTTATTCCAATACTAATCATTTAAATAGAAACATTACGGAATGACTACCTCTGATTCATAACACATAGATGAACTGATCTCATGCTTCACATACACATTCATACACATAAAGAAAACATGAACACATGAACTGAACATGAAAACTAAATAGAGTCATAGAGAACAACTGATATCTCAAGTCGAAACTGAGCCGATAGAGAATAAATGTGGGTATGTAGCCATTATATCCGCGGCTTCCCATGTAGCTCCTTCATCATGCTGATTTCTCTATAGCACTTTAACTGAAGCTACTTCTTTGTTCCTTAGTCTCCGAAATTTACGGTCTAACATTTCCACAGGAACTTCTTCATAACTGAGGCTATTTATTAAACCGAAAGCTGTCCACCGGGACTACTAGAGATGGATCTCCCAAGCACTTCTTCAAAAGTGACTCATGAAACATGGGATGCACAGAAGATAACTCTGAGGACAGGTCCAACTCATACGCTACCTTACCAACTCCTCCCATAACCCGGTAGGGACCAACATAGCGGGGACTGACTTTTCCTTTCTTCCCGAACCGCATGACTCCCTTCATGGGAGATACCATTAAAAATACCCAATCGTCTACCTCAAACTCTAGATCCCTGCTCCTCACATCAGTATATGATTTCTAATGACTATGAGCGGTCTTTAACCGATCCCTTATCAACTGAACCATTACCATAGCCTCATGAACCGAATCAGGCCCTTTCATAGCTACCTCACCAACCTAAAACCATCCAATGGATGATCTACACCTTCATCCATAAAGAGCCTCAAACGGTGCCATTTGGATGCTAGAGTGGTAGTTGTTATTATAAGAAAATTCGATCAAGGGAAAATGCTCATCCCTGCTACCTTTGAAATCCATCACACATGCTCTCAACATGTCCTCGAGAGTTTGGATTGTTCGTTCGGATTGACCATCCGTTTGCGGATGAAACGTTGTGCTGAGCTTAACTTTAGTACCAAGCCCCTTCTAAAATGACTGCCAGAACTGGGAGGTAAACTGAGTACCTCGTTCTGAAATAATAGACTAGGGCACTCCATGTAACCGAACTAGCTACCGAACTAGCTAACGTCCTAAAGTACGCCTCCCGGCCTTTGGTGCTCGACCTTCACTTACTGATAGTTCGGGCACTTGGCTATGAATTCTACAATATCCTTCTTCATGCAATCCCACCAATAGATTTCCCGTAAATCATGATACATCTTGGTGGCACCTAGATGGATAGAGTACCTGGATCCATGTGCCTCATGCAATATTCGGTCCCTCAAATCATCTACGTCTGGAACACACAGATCACCTTGGTACTGCAACACACCATCTCTCCTTTGGGAGAAAACCTCCACCTTCTGACTCTAGACGGCTTCTTTCAGCTTTACCAACATTGAATCCTCATCTTTTCTAGCCTTCACATCAATCACCAAGGACGATTCGGATCCATTTTGCACAACAACGCCGCCATCGGTCGAGTCGACCAATCTAACTCCAAACCTTGCAAGTCGATGGACATCTTTCACCAACTCCTTCTTTCCCTCTTCCACATGGGACACACTCTCTATAGAGAGCCTACTAAGTGCGTCCACTACCACATTACCCTTACCCGGGTGGTAAAGAACACTCATATCGTAGTCCTTGAGTAACTCCAACCACCTCCTTTGTTGAAGATTGAGATCTTTCTGCGTAAACACATATTGCAAGCTCTTGTGATCAGTAAATACATCCACATGGACCCCATACAACACCACCGAGGTCAACTCAAGATCATGGGTCGGGTAATTCTTCTCATGGATTTTCAGCTGTCATGAGGCATATGCTATCACTTTCCCACGCTTCATCAACACACACCCTAGTACAATTTTCGAAGAATCACAATATACTACAAAACCATCGGTACCCTCGGGTAGTGTCAACACTGGTGTTGAAGTGAGTCGAGTCTTCAACTCTTGGAAACTTTTCTCACAAGCCTCCGACCATTGAAACTTTACCTTTTTCTGAGTCAGCCTGGTCAATGGTGCTGCAATTGGTGAAAATCGCTCAACAAACCTCCTATAGTAGCCTGTTGTCCCCAGAAACTCTGAATTTCTAAAGGATTCGCCGGTCTAGGCCAATTCTTTACCGCTTCAATTTTATGAGATTCCACCCTTATTCCCTCACTCGATACCACATGGCCTAAAAATGCCACAGAGTCCAACCAAAATTCACATTTGCTGAACTTTGCATACAACTTATGATCCTTGAGGGTCTGAAGCACTACTCTCAAGTGAGCGGCATGCTTCTCCTCGCTACGAGAGTACATAAGGATATCATTGATGAACATGATCACGAACATGTCTAGATTTTGCTTGAACACCCTGTTCATCAGGTCCAGAAAAGATGCAGGGTTGTTTGTTAGTCCAAAAGACATAACTACAAACTCATAATGGCCATACCGTGTCCTGAAGGCTGTCTTCGGGATATCACACTCTCGAACCCTAAATTCATTATACATGGACTTGAAATCTATCTTTGAGAAACACCTAGCACCATGAATCTGGTCAAACAAATTATCAATCCTAGGTAAGGGATACCTATTCTTGACGGTGACCTTGTTCAATTGTTGGTAATCAATACACATGCGAATGGAACCATCCTTCTTCCGGACAAATAACACCGGTGCACCCCATGGAGTCTTTCTCAGCCTTATAAAGCCCTTATCTAACAAGTCCTTCAACTGATCCTTCAACTCCTTTGGCTCGGCTGGATCCATCTTGTACGAAGGAATAGAGATAGGTTGCGTATCGATTAAGAGATCAATGCCGAAATTAATTTCCCTCTCAAGAGGAACACTTGGCAAATCATCGGGAAAAACATTCTAATACTCACACACAATCGGAACTGACTGGATAGTCGGGGTCTTTGACCCAACATCGTTAACCCTAACTACGTCATAAATGAATCCCTTAGAAATCATTTTCCCGGATTTAAGATATGAAATAAACCGACCGGCTGGTACAACTGAATTACCCTTCCAGTCTAAAACTGACTCACCCGGAAATTGAAATTACACCGTACGGGTCCTAAAATTAACCGAAGCATAACATGAAAACAACCAATCCATGTCCAGAATGAGGTTAAAGTCAGTCATAGCTAACTATAATAAGTTTGCATAGGTGACCTTATGCATTACTGTAATGGGGAAACCTCTGTACACCCGCCTAGCTACCACTAAATCATCGACTGGAGTAGAGACTGAGAATGATTCTGACAGGATTTTAGGGATAACTCCAAAACTACTAGCAATATTGGGAGTCACAAAAAAAACGTAGCTCCTGGATCTAACAAGGCATAAGAATCAATATGGAAGACTTGTAACATACCAGTGACCACATCTGGCGAAGCCTCCTGCCCCTGGCGGGGAACTAAAGCATAAAACCTGTTTTGGCGCTGACCGCCAGCTGAACTAGTAGAGGAACCCAACTGAGGGGGATGTGTTGCAGGAGCTGGAGAATTGGGGTTTGTAACATGGCCTCCACCGACCCCTGATCTGGATGAGGGGAAATCCTTAAGTCTATGTCCGGGTTTGCCACACCCGAAACAAGCATCTGAGCCAACTAAACACCTCCTGTGTTGGTTCTTGTTGCATTTCGCACAAGATGGAAAAGTGAATTCCACATGCATGCTACCCTGATCCTTCGAGCCTAAAGCACTGCTACTCTGATCTTCTCTAAAACTAGATGGCATGCTGGCCGATGATGGAGCTTGGGCGATAGACTTGTGCTGAGATTGCTGACGCTGTCCACCCCCTGACCTGACCTGAGAAACCCTATAGTTGTCGGTCCTAGCCCTCTTGGACTCCCTCTTCCTCCGGTAGACCGACTCCATCTGCTGAGCATGCAACACAAAGTGGGGAAAGTCAATATCCCGATGTAGTATGGAGATCCTGCAATCCTTGTCCAAATAATCCGCCACCCCCTGAACAAAATGACTCACCCCTGCTCTCTGGTCTACCACCAACTCTGGAGCATGCTTAGATAATCGATTGAACTCTAATGTGTACTCCTGAACGGACATGTTACCTTGCTTCAAAATAACAAACTCAGCCTCCTTGAGCTTCCTCATCTCCTTAGGGAAAAATCGATCCAAAAATGTCGAGTGGCGCACTTCCCAACCTATCGGGCCTACACTCACTTCCATGGCATCTCTGCACTGCTTAAACCATATATGAGCTACCCCTATTAGCTGATAGGAGGTCAAGTCAACACAATCCCCATTTTTCACCCCCATAACATGGGTGATCTTAAAAATCTCCTCAATGAAATCATGTGGATCCTCGTCCTCCCTCGACCTCGTGTACTCGGGAGGGCTCATCCTCAAGTAATACCTCACCCTGGTTGCCGCCGTAAACCCTTTCTGAGGGTAATGCGCCATTGTCTGATTTTACACCTGGGCCGTTATGGCCTGTGCCAGCATCTGAATCACCGCCCTAAACCCAGCGTGGGCAACTGGCTTTTGTGCGTGCTCCTCGTGAACGGGTGGCGCTGGCTGATGCTCCTCACCATTGGCAGCCTCATGATCATTGCCATTACTATTTCATCTGGTGTTCACCCGGCGTGGAGGCACAATTCTGCAAATGTGAATAGCACGAATTAGAAGGGTAGAGGACTTTCGTCGCACGACATAGATCATGAAAGAAGGGAACATTTCCTAAGCGTCTCGTAGCCTCTGCGTCATAAGTGTGGCGCACTTCACACCCATAAAAAATACTCTACTTAACGCGACTTTCAGACACCCTAGCACACTTCAAAACATATGGCTCTGATACCAAGTTTGTCTGACCCGAACGTACACCCGGATCGTAGACACGGGATAAAGAGCCCCGAGAGACCCCAAGTAACCCCATGGCATGAGCGTACTAATTCATTCACATTAGTGGAAGACTTAACATAAGAAATGTAAACATGTCATAAATACAGATAAAGGGCAATACATAGTCCATACATGATGGTTGAATACAACTTATAGTTTGAAAAGCCTCTAATCATAAAATACGGGTTGATGGGACAATACCCTAACTAAGCCTACAATACTAAAACTGAAAGAGAAACAATAGAGTCTGAACATATGGTCCTTGTAACATGAGGACTCACCAAATTAGCTGATAGCGAACTCTGAGGAGCTTCTGAGGAGGGTGAGCCTGAGAGGTTGATCTTATATCATGAAATGATACAACATAGAAAGTATGCAGTTAGTACGTGGAATGTAATGAGTATGCAAGGTAAGTAAACAAACATTTAAAAGATATAAAACTCATAAATGATCATAAGAGAAGGATATCATGCTCATATCATAAACATCATAACATAATATAAGGCTCAAGGTTTTCAAAATATTCGTAATGCAATCGTAATCATAATCATAAGAAAAAAGCTTTATTGAACATTACTTGAGCCAATACAAATAATCATAAACATGCATAAATCATGAGGAACAATGGGAGATTCTCTTAACCGACATACCCCATATGAGCAGACATGAAGCCCGACCTATAATCCTAGTCGGGAGGGTGTTTGTACCTTTCAAAGGGTAGGACCATGAAAGTGTGATATCGCCATGAAAAAGGGACATTTGAGACGAGGACAGTCATGAAAGGGGTCCCAACATACCTACGGTGGCACGTAGTTCATGAGATTCGGGGCTTAACTTGAGCCCCGAACCTACTCAGTGTTCGATACTACTCCCAAAACATTATAGTGCTCATAGTATAACATTCATGAATTCATGGGCTAGCTAAATCATAATAATCATAAACGTACTTGTACATACGTGAACTAGCCATAAACGAGGCCCGTCAGTTGGCCAAAACATAATTCATGATTCATAAGATTAATACATACTTGTAAATCATGCATATAGCTTGGGATTCATAAAATCATGATGGGTAATATTATAGATCGATAATTCAAATTGTAAATCATGTTGGGTCTATAAATATCATTATTTGAAAAGAAGATCATAAATCTGTTATACCTCGTAAGTTTCTAGCATGTAGTTGACCAATTCACATGTTGGTGGGAAGTTATAGAATGCCATACGTGCGAGGAAAGGGCCGGGGAAAGGTCGAACGAGTGCAAAGTTGGAATTTCGCAAGAGGAGGCTGAACCGCGATGCGCAGAGGGGAAAAGTGGCACGGAGCTAGGACCTCCGCGTTAGACAATGTGGCACGGAGCCAAAATGGCGCGTTAGCCAACGTGCCACGTTGCCATGTATTTTGCTGCAAGTATATATAGGCCTCACCCTTTAACTTTATTTCATTTTTCACATTTAAACGATCAGAACAAAGGGTAGAGACGAAGGGAATATATAATTTTCTTCCTATTATGCCATCAAACGTCGTCAAAATCCAAATTAACTTCGGGTATCGAAGTATAAAGTTGCAAGGAGCATTTTTTCGGAGTTAGTTTCGTGAAATTCGCCCGGCGAATCATCGTCCCACCGAGCCAAAGTGATTGGAATTGCTCCAAACTAGTGTTAATACAATCACAGGCTTAAAGTAAGTATTTCTCCCTTCTAGGTCCCCGAGAAATTACAAGTTTTCGATCGTTCTTCGATAAGCTGAAGAATAGTCTGTATATATACACATTAAGTATTGTTTTCTTCCAGCATAATAATGAAGTTAGTTCTATTCTTCCGTGAATGTGATTATAGTTGGGAAGAACAGACGAATACTAGTCGAACTTCGCCAGTTAATCGATAAACCGGCAGTCGAGGCATGTAAAGGAAGTTTCTCTTGGAATGTTAGTTTCTCTAGTATAATAAACCAATATGAATCTCAGTAAAGTATTTCAGGAATATTATATCATTTTCGGTATGTTATTTTGTATAGTTGTTATTTTCTTTGAGACCTTTATTTATGTTATTTTTGGCTGGATTACCTGTATAGCTTCCGTGATCGCCCCAAGGTTAATAGTTGTGTGGACTCGTCTGCCAGAGGGCGAGGATACGTCGCTCTACGGAGTGGCATGCCGTCCACAAGGGATGAAACTGGGGAGCCCGCTCCTCATATTTTGCGGTGGTTGGCCTATACACACCCCCGCCGAGCGTTTGCGCCTGCGGTGTAGATTTAAAGAGTCCTCCAGACTTAGGAACAGTTATAGTCAGGGGCCCAGCAGGCCCAAGTTGCATACCCAGGGGACTGGAAGATTGCTTATAGCTACTAAGTGATGTGGTATGACCTGGATAGGGGTATATAGATTGAGATGTACTCACTAGGGCTAATGGGAGCCCAAGTGAGTTGTTTTGTTCTGATGATACCTTCTGGCTTATGGGGGCCAGGTAAGTTATGTACGTTGCTTTAATTACTGATAGTTAGACAGTAGGACGCTTCGTTGTTAGGTATGACTCCTACTCTTCTTTATAGTTATGTCTAGTTCTGATTCCATTATTTCAGTCAGTTTTAGTCCGTTCCCTTTACTTCAGATATTGTCAGCTCCATTACTAACTTTTAGTCATTACAGTTATTGCTTTACATACTCAGTACCTATGGTACTAATGCCCTCTTTGGGGCGCTGCATTACTTGTCTGCACATACTTACAGACAAGGAGCGGATCCATCGTAGTCCCAGTCAGCGGTATAGAGCCTTCAGCTCCTATCTTCTTGAGCTTGAGTGTTTGAGGTTTACTTTCTTTTGTTGTACAGTATGGGTAGGCCGGGGCCCTATCCCGACCATCTTATTACTCCTAGAGGCTTGCAGATTGTATTATTCCCTGTGGTTAGTTGATATCGGCCGTGTAGGGCCATATGTGATTTAGATTATGTGTGTTGGCCGTGTGGGACCTTGTTAGTTGTTGGTTGACGACCTTGTTGGTCATGTTTCAATTTAGTACTCGATTTCGTTTTTCAGTTATAACTAGACATCATGGTGTCCTTGTCGTACCGCAGAGGACTCCCTATATTCATTTGTCTCTGGTTAGCTGTTTACTTTCACAGGTGGCTATAGGCCTTGTCGACCGAGGGTTGTATTTACATCCGCCATATAACCCGTCATTTTCTAGACTCAATAGTTAGAGTCAGCCCTGCACCAGAGGTGCTTAGGCTTAGTCAGCTCAGTAGTTCAGATCCTAGTAGGGCACTAGGTGCTAGTCATGCCTTCCAAAGAGGGGCGTGACAAACTTTGTATCAGAGCCGGTCGTATCCTAGGGAGTTTGCAAGACGTGCTAAGTAGAGTCTGGTCTATGGATGTGTTTTGCAACACATACTATAGCCAGGAGGCTTGAAGGCATGATAGGGTGGTTACCCTTTCTTCTTATTCAGTCGTGCTATAGAGCGGTACAGTATAGGGTTGAGTCCCGAAACTTATTATATTCTTTTGTCCACAGAAAAAATGTTAGATCAGCGACATCCTACGATAGGCAGGAGGTTCGACGTAGCAGCAGGAGAGGGCACCAGAAGGATGCCTCAGCCTCGGATAGAATCAGCCCGATCTGAGGGTGATATGGAAGCATCATCTCGACCTTCCCAGCAGTTTCCATCACGTCAGGAGGCGTTGGGGATGGCCGATGTGACGGAACCACCTCCGGCAATTTCTACACCCATACCATCCGACCAGGATGTTAGAGCGTCGTGGTCATGCTAGCACTGATTATGGCTTCTCAACACTAGTCAACACCACCTACAGCTGCAGAATCTTTAGGAGGGCCTGGTAGTTCGAGGGTCCGAGAGTTCCTAGCACTAAGTCCCCTGAAATTTACAGAGACAGATCGGACAGAGGAGCCCCAGGACTTCTTAAACCAGATGTAGAGGATTTTCATGGTGATGCATGCCACACCCATATAGTCAGTTGAGTTGGCGGTATTCTGGCTACGGGACATCGTTTTACTATGGTATGAGAGTTGGGAGAGGTCCCGAGGGAAAGATGCTTCCCCTCCAACCTAGTCCAGCTTTTCAGGGGCTTTTTTGGATCATTATCTACCGCAGGAAATTCGACAAGCCCGGTTGATCAGTTCCTACACCTGGTGAATGGGTCGATGAGTGTTCGAGAATATGCCATGTAGTCTGAATCCTTTGCCCGATATTCGCCAGCCTTTTTGGATACAATGCCATCCAAGGTACATCGCTTTATTATAGGGATGAACCCAGAATATGTTGAGACTTGCATCACAGCTACACTGCGAGAGGATATGAATATTGCTCGAGTACAGGCTTTTGCTCAGAATATTGAGGGTATCAGGCAGCGGCAACGGGAGATTAGGAGAAGAAGTCTGGAGCAGCGCCACAAGGATAGACCGGATGAATTACTGGAGTAGTCCCGGGGAGGACCTAGGCCACGGTTATCAGATACACTGCTTAGACCCCCGCCTCCACAACAGTAGCAGAGGAGCAAGTTCAGTCGCCGAGGGAAGCCAGAGCCCGGCGAAGGTTCACGGGCAGTAAGTTCATAGTAGTAGAGGAGGGCGGAGCAAAGTGGGTTTACATTACCACTTTGCGCTATTTGCAGTCGACGCCACTCTGGAGCATGCAGATATGGCTCCACCGGATGTTATATTTGTGGACAGGAGAGTCATCAGATGAGGAGTTGTCTTATTAGGGTTCAGGGTTATCGGGATCGACAGGATAGGTCCTCAACAGGATCATGAGCTCCAGTATCCCCGACAGGGCTTAGGCCCTCAGTTTCAGCAGGTAAAGGCTAAGGCAGATCAGGGGCCTCCAGTTCAGGTAGGGGCCCAGACCGTACGTATGCATTACCGGGGCAACAGGACTCAGATTTATCCCCAGATGTTGTGACAGGTATGCTGACTATTTTCTCTCATCCTGCTTATGTGTTGATAGATCTAGGATCCACCTTCTCCTATGTTACACCGCTAGTGGCTCGGAAGTTTAGTATTATGTCGGAATTGCTTCGGCGACCTTTCTTAGTGTCTACACCCGTTGGTGACTCTATTATAGAAAGAAGGGTCTATCGGGGGTGTACAATAGAGGTTTCCAATTGTCAGACTACAGCAGACTTGATCTAACCAGAGATGGTTGATTTTGATGCCATTATGGGTATGGATTGGTTAGCTCCTTGTTACGCCAATGTCGAATGTTGGACCAAGACTGTCCGATTCCACTTTCTA
>JACEIK010001984.1:121847-132917 GCA_018107945.1 Datura stramonium
TCCAGTCCCTGTGGGTTCGACATTCCGGTTCTTAAAAAGAGCCACTATATTACTTGCACGACCCGTACACTTGCGGGCCCACCAAGCCGAAGCAGCTATGATGGCTAAACATCCCTACCTGTTCCCTATCGGATTAGTTTTAGTTTGAGGTATCAGTTTTTGCTCTAAATCTCTAATCAGTTTCCATGTTCAGTTCATGTGCGAAAGTTTTATTTATGTTATGATAGATGTATGTGATTCCTGGATTCAGTTCAGCTATGTAGTTCTTTTCAGAGGTAGACATTCTGTCAATTTTCGATTTCAATAATCAGTATTTGCATATGAGGATTTCTTATTTTTGAGTTTTTTATGTTTTTATAACGTTCGAGGATGAATGTTCCCAAGGGGGAGATACTGTTATACCCCGAGAACTCAAAGATCGAACCCAGGAGTTGAAATGGGGAAAAACTAGAATTGGGTGTTTTAGTTGCAGGATGATTCGGTTGACGACTCGTGAGAAGACCCCACGAGTCGTCAGGTGACTCGTGGGCAGTACTGAAGGACAAGGAGTCCCCAAAGGCGTGGGAATGACTCGTGGTCAGACACCATGAGTCGTTGGTCAGCCGTGGGTGAGAGAAAAGGAAAAGAATAGGCGAAGTCCCCCAGTGCACTTGAGGTGAGGCGACCCCGACTCGTTAGGACTAGAAACGAGAAAACGTATGAGTAGTTGCGTGAAATTTAAGAATGTTGAAGTCGGGGAGGTACTGTACATGACGGGAGGTGGCCACAAGTCATGGCGAGTGACAGCGGATCGTTAAGTCACCCGTTATGAACCCAAAGAGATCAGATAACCAGTGTACATGATGGATGACTCGACGAGTTTTGACCCCTCATGAAGAGTCGTTAGGTCCCTCGTTAGGACCCCTTGACAGTTATTTTCAGCGATTTTAGTAAGGGCTTTTTCGTAATTCCTAAATCCTAGGGGCATATACTACGTCATTTAAGTACGTGCAGTAGATACATAGTGTCTAGTGACTCATTGTTGAATAATAAAATGTATTCATTTTAGTGGGTTTTTAGCGGGTTTTTAGCAGGGGGAAACCTATTCTAAGCCATTCTTCCCATGCATGCAAGTTTGAAGGTTTGAAGAGGTGATCTAAGGCAAAATCTCAAGGTTTCCATTGGAATCTCATCTTGGGGAATTATAGGGTGTTAGAATTCACCATTCTCAGGTATTTAAGGCTATGAGTGGGTGTCTCCTTCCACACCTATGCCCAATTTCTATTAAATTATGATAAATAGCCTATGACCAAGTATGGGGTTTTTACCCAATTGCATAATTCTACAATTTCTACACATGGGTATGATTATATTACTTTTATATTGATGAGTTGTGAAGCTTGGGCATATTTTAAATTGTTTTTAATTCAAATTATGTTTTCTAATCTATGAGATTAAATGTCCATGGGCAATAAATTCATAAAAGAAGAGAATGATGGTGAATGTATGATGATGATGAGATTTGATGATGGAAAGTACGTTTCTAAAGTTACCCATGATTATGATGTTGTTTTCAAAGTGAATCAAGTAGATTTGAGTATTATAAAGCTTTGGACAAAGCCCATATATTGATTTAAAATGATGGTTTTTTGAAAATAAGCTTACCACATTGTTTGGAGTAAAGCCTCGCAAAAATTTTATGATTTCTATCTTGTTGTATATTGAGTTAAATATTACTACATGTAGCTTACCATATGATTTGGAGTAGATGCTCCCACCAATGCTTGTGGTATGTTTAAAATAAAGCTTCTCATATGCATAAATTCATAATTGAGATGTATGTTGTCATTGAGCTTGTCGAAGAACAATGTTGAGCATCATTCTGATATGATGTAGAGTCTATGCATGATTTCATTATTGAGCTTTGTCAAAAGGAAATGTTGAGCTTCATTCTTATATGATGTCGAGTCTATGCATGATTTCATTATTGAGATTTGTCAAAGGGCAATGTTGAGTTTCGTTTCATACGATGTTGAGTTATGCATAATTTCATCTTGAGTTTCCTCAATAGACGATGTTGAGCTTCATCAATAGATGATGTTGAGCTACATTAAATACGATGTAGAGCATTGCATGTTTTTAAAAGAAGATTCTAGCACCGAGCGGGCTAACGGTCGACACCCTATGCCCCAGAACTACACGCCAACATAGGTCGACACTATTATATTACTGGGACCTCCCTTGTGATCTATCCCCGTCGATTGGCCCTTCAACTTGATATCGATATTATGGTAGCTTCATTAGCGCTGGAAAGTTTTTGGACTGCTCTGCCCACTTCAGTGTGATAGTCGGGACCACGTATGCTCTATCGTGGTATGTCGGTTAAGTGACGAGTCTCCCACTATCTATATCATTCATATTTGCATAGTCATTACTCATGATGATTACTTTACACATGCATATTCTAAAAGAAAGGTTTGACTCATTGTCCAGCTTTTCAATATAAATGTTATGTTTCAGCTTTGAGTCAATCGAGTCAGTCATGATGTTATAAAGTCATGCATGGTCATGTTATGATAAAATTGCGATTTCAAAATGAATAAATGTAGCCCATCTACTTATACTTAAAAGCTTAGGATATGTTATGATATGTTTTAAAAAATTTACTTTTCTGGAGCGGCTTTACTTACATTGCATACTAAGTATATTCCACGTACTGACCACATACTTTCTATGCTTTTTATGATATAGGACCCAACTCGCAGCTTCAGCAACGTTCTTAGATAGTTTTTTTGAGTTAGTATCTGCTCGGATTGGTGAGTCCTCATCCTTCGAGGACTGGACTATCATTTCCTGTTATGTATTTCTAGTTTCAGTATTGTTGAGTTAGTTTGGTCTTTTCCCATCAACTTGTCCAGTTTAGAGGCTTTCAGACTTATGTATGTGCAACTTCGGATTTTATTCTGATGTGATGTTGAATTAGACTTCTTCGAAGCTCTATATTCATGTTTTCTTCTGTTTAATATGTGAGTTGGTTGTATTCTTATGCCTTGGGTCGACTTGGGGTCTCTCAAGGTCCCTCGCCTCGTGTCTACGATCCGGGCCTCCTTTCGGGTCATGACAAACATGGTATTAGAGCCATAGGTTTGGTGTGTCCTAGGTAGTCTGAAAGCGGCATTTAACTAGAGTCTTTTTCATGGATGTGAAGCGCGCCACACTTATAACGAAGAGGCAACTAGATGTGTAGGAAATTTTCCCTTCTTTCATGATGTATGTCGTGCAATGAAAAGCCTTTCTATCCTTCTAATTCGTGTTATTCACGATTGTAGAATCATGGAACCTCGAAGGGTTAATGGAAGGAGGAATGGAGGTGGTGTAGGCCACGGGGATGGTAATGGTTATGAGCATCATCCAGCCCCACCAGTTCAGGAGCCTCAGGCACCGGAGCCAGCTACTCATGCTGAGTTCCGAGCTACCATTCAGATGCTTGCGCAGGCCTTGATCGCTAAAGTAAATCAGCAAGCCGTTGCGCATGTTCCTCAAAACGGTAATGCAGCGGCGGCTAGAGTTAGAGACTTCTTGAGAATGAACCTGCAGGAATTCTTGGGTCCAAGGTAGATGAGGACCTGCAGGATTTCATTGATGAAATTGACAAGATCACATAAGTCATGGAGGTGAGTAGTGTTGAGTGCGCAGAGTTGGCCTCTTACCAGTTGAAGGGCGTTGCACGTATCTGGTTCCACCAATGGAAGGACAGCAGGGTCGCAGAAGCAGGTCCGATCACATGGGAGGAGTTTCAGGTTACATTCCTAGGTCGGTTCTTCCCTCAAGAGATGAGGGAGTTGAAAGCAATTGAATTTGTGAATCTAAGGCAAGGAAGGATGACTGTTTAGGAGTACACCCTTGACTTATCCCGCCTATCGAAGTATGCCCCGGAGTTAGTGGCCGATCAGCAGGCGAGGGTGGGTAGGTTTGTGCATTGTATACAGGCTMCTTGGACAAGGACTACAGGAAAGCTATGCTCCATCATGACATGGACTTTCTTCGCATAGTGTTGTATGCCCAGCAGATGGAGGCGGCCCATTCGAGGGATAGGGAGGCCAAGAGGTCCAGGACCGAGGACCCCAGGATCTCTTAGTAGAGGTCTGGTGGTGGGCATCAATAGCAGACCCACTAGAGATCATCAGCCCTAGCATAATCAACGTTGAGTATTCCATCTAGGCTGAAACATGATTAGAGGGGGTAGACCCGAAGACTCCAGTTTCCTTGCTCGTCGCAAAAATGGTCGGTGGCACACAGGCCAGTGTTTGGCAGGTTTAAGAGCTTGTTTTGGTTGTGGGCATCCCGAACACATGCTTAAAGATTGTCCAGCTGCGAGACAGGACCAGGTTGGGGGCCTAGGCCCAACTTATAATTCAGCAGCCCCTCCCCCATGCACAGCACATCAGGGGGCATCTACTAGCACATCTGGAAGGACGCACCAGAACATATTCTATGCCATAGCCAATCATCAGGAGTAGGAGGCCTCACAAGATATGGTTACCAGTATGTTAAGAGTCTTTCATGTTGATGTGTATTCTTTGCTAGATCCAGGGGCTACCCTATCTTTTTTTACACCTTATGTATCAACTAGCTTCGGAGTCAGTCCCGATGTTTTATCTGAGCCCTTCCAAGTTTCTACTCTAGAAGGTGACTCAATTATATCTAGACGGGTGTATAGAGATTGCCCAGTCTCAGTTGTTCACAAGATCACCTCAGCAGACTTGATAGAGTTAGCCATGACCGGTTTCGATATTATCCTCAGCATGGATTGGCTATTTTCATGCTATGCTTCAGTTAATTGTATTACCCAAGATGTAGAGTTCAAATTTTTGGGTGAGCCAGTCTTAGAATGGAAGGGTAGTTCAGTTGTGCCTGTACGTTTATTCATTTCCAACCTAAAGGCCAGGAAGATGATTTCTAAGGGTTGCATGTACAATCTAGTTAGGATTAAGGATGTGGAGTCCGAGACCCCAACCATCCAATCCGTACCAATAGTGTGTGAGCATCCTGAGGTCTTTGCTGATGGTTTTCCTTGTGTCCCTCCCGAGTGGGAGATTGATTTTGGTATATATCTTCTTCCCGACATGAAACCTATAACTATCCCGCTCTTCAAAATGGCTCCAGTCGAGCTAAAAGTGTTGAAAGTCTGTTGAAGGACCTATTAGATAAGGTCTTTATTAGGCCAAGTAAGTCCGCATGGGATGCACCAGTCCTATTCGTTCGGAATAGGGATGGTTCTCTTCGGATGTGCATTAATCATAGGTAGTTAAACAAGGTCAATGTTAAGAACAAATATCCTTTACCTAGGATCGATGATTAGTTTGACCAACTTCAGGGTGCAGAGTGTTTCTCCAAGATTGATCTAATATCTGGGTATTACCATCTTAGGGTTCGGGAGAGTGACATTCTGAAAACAACTTTCAAGACTCGGTATGCTCACTACGAATTTGTTGTTATGTCTTTTGGACTATCTAATGTCCATGCAGCTTTTATGGATCTAATGAATAGGATGTTCAAGGCATATTTGGACATGTTCTTGATTGTATTCATTGATGACATCCGTATATATTCTCAGAGCGAGGAAGAGCATGCCGCTAACTTGAGAATAGTGCTCCAAACCATCAAGGATCGTCAGTCGTATGCAAATTTCAACAAGTGTGAGATTTGGTTGGACTCTGTGGCATTTTTGGGTCATGTGGTATTGAGTGAGGGAATAAAGGTGGATTCTCATAAAATCTAGGCAGTGAAGAACTGGCCCAGACTGGTGAACCCATCATATATCAGGAGCTTCTTCGGCTTAGTAAGTTAATACCAGAGATTTGTTAAGGGGTTTTCATCAATTGCAGCACCGCTGACCAAGTTCACTTAGAAAAGGTGAAGTTCCAATGGTCGGAGGCATGTGAGAAAATCTTCCAAGAATTGAAGGCTCGACTCACTTCACCACCAGTGTTTACCCTACCCGAGGGTACGGATGGCTTTGTTGTGTATTGTGATGCTTCAAGAATCTGACTTGGATGTGTGTTGATGCAGCATGGGAAAAAATGATAGCATATGCCTAAAGTTAGTTGAAAATCCATGAGAAGAATTATCTGACCCACGATCTTGAGTTGGCCGTGGTGGTGTTCGCCTTGAAGTTATGGAGACAATACTTGTATGGGGTCCACATGGATATATTCACGGATCACAAGAGCTTGCAATATGTGTTCACACAGAAAGATATCAATCTTCGGCAAAGGAGGTAGTTAGAGCTACTAAAGGACTACAACATGAGTGTCCTTTACCACCCGGGTAAGGCTAATGTAGTAGCGGATGCACTGAGCATGCTCTCTATGGAGAGTGTGTCCCACGTGGATAAGGGAAAGAAGGAGTTGGTAAAAGATGACCACCAACTAGCAAGGTTGGGAGTTAGATTGGTCGACTCTACCGATGGAGGTTTTATTGTGCAAAGCGATTTAAAATCGTACTTGGTGATGGATGTGAAGGCCAGAAAATGTGAGGATCCGATTTTAGTAAAGCTAAAGGAAGCCGTTTGAAGTAAAAAATGTGGAGGTCTTCTCCCAAGAGGGAGATGGTGTATTGCGGTATAAGGGTCGTCTATGTGTTCTTGATGTTGATAATTTGAGGGACCGAATATTGCATGAGGGACATGGATCAAGGTATTCTATCCATCCGGGTACCACCAAGATGTATCATGACTTGCCGGAAATATATTGGTGGAAGGACATGAAGAAGTATATTGAAGAATTCGTAGCCAAGTGCCCTAACTATCAGCATGTGAAAGTTGAGCATCAAAGGTTGGGAGGCGTATTGCAGGATATTAACATTCCTACTTGGAAGTGGGAAGAGATTAATATGGATTTCATTACCGGCCTACCTCGTACTCGCCGACACTATGATTCTATCTGGCTAGTAGTAGATAGGTTGACCAAGGCTGCACACTTCCTACCAGTCAAAACCACAGATTCAGCGGATGATTATGCCAAATCGTATATTCGGGAGTTTGTTCGACTTCATGGAGTACCCTTGTCTATTATTTCAGACCGAGGTACTCGGTTTACCTCTCAATTTTGGCGGTCTTTCCGAAAAGGGCTTGGGACTTAGGTTAAACACAACACAACATTCCATCTGCAAATGGATGGTCAAGCGGAACGGACAATTCAAAATCTCGAGAACATGTTGAGAGCTTGTGTGATGGACTTAAAAGGTAGTTGGGATGATCACTTGCCTTTGATCGAGTTTTCTTACAATAACAGCTACCACTCCAGTATCCAGATGGCACCGTTCGAGGCTCTTTACGGGCGGAGATGTAGATCTCCCATTGGGTGGTTTTAAACTGGTGAGGCAGCTATAATAAGACCTTATTCGATTCATGAGACCATGGTGAAGGTTCAGATGATAAGGGACAGGCTGAAAACCTCTCAGAGTCGTCAAAAATCATATGCAGATGTGAGAAGAAGAGATTTGGAGTTTGAGGTAGACGATTCAGTGTTTTTGAAGGTATCTCCCATGAAGGGAGTCATGCGGTTCGGAAGGAAAGGAAAACTCAGTCCCCGCTATATTGGTCCCTACCGGGTTATGAGAAGAGTTGGTAAGGTAGCGTATGAGTAGGACTTGCCATCGGAGTTATCTTTAATTCATCTCGTGTTTCATGTATTTCTCTTGAAAAAGTTCTTGGGTTTTCCATCTTTAGTTGTTCTAGTGGAAAGTGTGTGTGTTGGAGATAGCCTCAGTTATTAGGAAATTCCAGTTGCAATCTTGGATCACCAGGTTCGAGGGCTGAGGAATAAAGAAGTAGCTTCGGTGAAGGTGTTGTGGAGAAATCAGCATGTTGAGGGAGCTACAAGGGAAGCCGAAGCAGCTATGATTGCTATACACCCCCACCTGTTCCCTACCAAATCAGTTTTAGTTTGAGGTATCAGTTTTTGCCCGAAATCACTAATCAGTTTCCATGTTCAGTTCATGTGCCCAAGTTTTATTTATGTTATGATAGATGTATGTGATGCCTAAATTCAATTTAGCTATGTAATTCTTTTCGGAGGTAGTCATTCTTTCAGTTTTCAATTTTAATAATCAGTATTTGCATATGAGGATTTCTTGTTTCTGAGTTTTTTGTGTGTTTCTAACGTTCGTGGATGAATGTTCCCAAGGGGGAGATATTGTTATACCCCGAGAACTCAAAGATCGAACCCAGGAGTTGAAATGGGGAAAAACAAGAATTGGGTGTCTTAGTTGCAGGATGAGTCATTTGACGACTCATGAGGAGACCCCACGAGTCGTCAGGTGACTCGTGGGGAGGCTTGAAGGAGAAGGAGTCCCCACGAGCGTGGGAATGACTCGTGGTCAGATACCACAAGTCGTTCGTCAACCGTGGGTGAGAGAAAAGGAAAAGAATAGTCGAAGTCCCCCAGTGCACTTGAGGTGAGGCGACCACGACTCGTTAGGACTGGAAACGAGAGAAGGTATGAGTAGTTGGGTAAAATTTAAGCAAGTTGAAGTTGGGGAGGCAGTGTACATGACGGGAGGTGGGCACGAGTCATGGCCAGTGACAAAGGATCGTTAAGTCACCCGTTATGAGCCCATAGAGATCAGATAACAAGTGTACATGATGGATGACTCGAAGAGTCGTGACCCCTCATGACAAGTCGTTAGGTCCCTCGTTAGGACCCCTTGACAGTTATTTTCAGCGATTTTAGTAAGGGCTTTTTCATAATTTCTAAATCCTATGGGCATATACTACGTCGTTTAAGGCTCATTTTAGTGGGTTTTTAGCAGGGGAAACCTATTCTAAGCAATTCTTCCCATGCATGCAAGTTTGAAGGTTCGAAGAGGTGCTCTAAGGAAAAATCTCAAGGTTTCCATTGGAATCTCAGCTTAGGAAATTAGAGGGTGTTAGAATTCACCATTCCCGGGTATTTAAGGCTATGAGTGGGTGTCTCCTTCCAAACCCATGCCCAATTTCTATTATATTATGATAAATCACCTATGACCAAGTATGGGGTTTTTACCCAATTGCATAATTCTACAATTTCTACACATGGGTATGATTATATTACATTTATATTGATGAGTTGTGAAGCTTGGGCATATTTTAAATTGTTTTTAATTCAAATTATGTTTTCTAATCTATGAGATTAAATGCCCATGGGTAAGAAATTCATAAAAGAAGAGAATGATGGTGAATGTATGATGATGATGAGATTTGATGATGGAAAGTATGTTTCTAAAGTTACCCATGATTATGATGTTGTTTTCAAAGTGAATCAAGTAGATTCGAGTATTATAAAGCTTTGGACAAAGCCCACATGTTGATTTAAAATGATGATTTTTCGAAAATAAGCTTACCACATTATTTGGAGTTAAGCCTCAAAATTTTTTTATGATTTCTATCTTGTGGTATATTGAGTTAAATATTCCTACATGTAGCTTACCATATGATTTGGAGTAGATTCTCCCACCTATAATTGAGCNATTAAGTCGAAGTTATTTTTGAAATAAAGCTTCTCATATGCATAAATTCATAATTGAGATGTATGTCGTTATTGAGCTTGTCGAAGAACAATGTTGAGGTTCATTCTGATATGATGTCGAGTCTATGCATAATTTCATTAATGAGCTTTGTCAAAGTGCAATGTTGAAATTCATTCTGATATGATGTCGAGTGTATGCATGATTTCGTTATTGAGCTTTCTCAAAGGGCAATGTTGATCTTCGTTTCATATAATGTTGAGTTATGCATAATTTTATCTTGAGTTTTTTCAATAGATGATGTTGAGCTTCATCAATAGATGCTTTTGAGCTTCGTTAAATACGATATAGAGCATTGCATGTTTTTGGGAGAAGAGTCTAGCATCCAGCAGGCTAAGGATCGATCACCCTATGCCCCAGAATTACGCACCAATGTAGGTCAACACTATTATATTACTAGGACCCCCTTGTGAGCTATCCCCGGCCGATTGGGCCTTCAGATTGATATCGATATTACGGTAGCATCCTTAGCCTTTGAAAGATTTTAGAGGGCTCTGCCCACTTGATTGTGATAGTCGGGTCCATGTAAGCTCTATCGTTGTATGTTAGTTAAGTGATGAGTCTCCCATTGTCTATATCATTCATATTTGCATATTCATTACTCATGATGATTACTTTATGCAAGCATGTTTTAAAAGCAAGGTTTGACTCATTTTCCAACTTTTCAATGTATATGTTATGTTTCAGTTTTGAGTCATTCGAGTCATTCATGATGTTATAAAGCTATGCATGGTTATGTTATGATAAAATTTTGATTTCAGAATAAATGCATGTAGCCCATCTAGTTATACTTGAAAGCTTAGGATATGTTATGAAATGTTTTAAATAATTTACTTTACTAGAGTGGTTTTACTTACCTTGCATACTTGGTACATTCCACGTACTGATCACATACTTTCTATGTTGTATTATTTCATGATACAGGACCTAGCTCACAACTTCAGCCTCGTTCTTAGACAGATTTCCAGAGTTAGTATCTGCTCGTATTGGTGAGTCCTCATCCTTCGAGGACTAGACTATCATTTCCCTTTATGTATTTCCAGTTTTAGTATTGTTGAGTTAGTGGGGTCTTGTTTCATCAATTCGACCAGATTATAGGCTTTCAGACTTATGTATGTGCAGCTTAAGATATTATTTTGATGTGATGTTTAATTAGACTTCCGCTAAGATCTATATTAATTTTTTATTCTATTTAATGACTCAGTTAGTTGTATTCTTATGCCTTGGGTCGACTTAGGGTCTCTCGGGGTCCCTTGTTCGGGTGTTTGGTAACTACATGCAAGTGCACGTGATCGAACAAGTAGTAAAGTGGCTTAGGTAAAGCCAAGTATCGATCCCACAGGGACTGAACTAAGGTACTAATTAACTTAAGTGTTAATGAACTATATCTTTAAGAATGCATACAACCAAATAAATAATATTTCGAGAGTTGAGTTTCCTAATTTATAAGATTCTAAGATAAAATTATAAAGTGAGTCTGAACTATAGTAATGAGCAAGCTGAGGTTAAAACGAACATGCAGGG